>CAJQZN010039195.1:0-36290 GCA_907164685.1 Colias eurytheme | reverse complement strand
AAGACGGATAGGAAGCCATCTGAGCTGTGAGCGGAAATCGGAGATATTAGTAGGGATTCGCAAAATTACTGTACAGTGGACTGAATTAAGTTAAGACGATTTTTATTCAAATAAGACCAGTTGCAGTGGGCTAAAGGACAAGTTTCCTTAATTAAGTAATAACCTAAAGCTGCTAAGTAATGAAAATGAAACATGTACCAAATTTAAGATTCCCTTACAACTTTTTAAAAAGTACATCATGCAATTCGTACTTAAATGCCAAAGTTTAAATTGAACGAAAGCTTGGTTTCAGACTACTACTTGTATAAAAGTAAAGGTTATTCGGTAGACTTATTATATCACAATGAAATATATAATATCTAACAGTTTGAGACGCCGTATTCAAAGAAATAGAACGTAGTGTACCTATTGGTGACCTACATTTGGCCATCAACATAAACTATTTTTAATAGCAGCAGTGAAAAGGTAATTAATTTTATCCTTGCAATTCATAATCTCATAACTTAGAAATACATCAGAAATTAACTCTAACTCCATGAAGTTTTAAACTTAAAATAGTATTCTACATTTTGTTCCAGTAATAAGGGAGGCCGTTCTTATAGGATTCCAGTAACTATTTGTATCTATCTATCTATCTTTTATGTTTTGATTTCAGTTTTAATGTTAAGACCTATCTATTATCTATCTAGTATCTTTGATTACCTTTCTAGATTAATGTTTACGCATTTCATGCGTTCCATTCAAACAAACATTACTATGCGTACTACGTTACTATACTTCTTAGGAGACTGTGACGTCACAGATATCTCTCTCTAACCATATACCCGTCTCACTCGTTAAGTTAACCAACTTGTAGAACCGCCTTTCACTTAAATATCATGCTCTCTGAATCAGTTGTCTAAAATGTTGTACAGCAGTGTGTATTTTGTGTAAAATGTATTATAAAATTAACAATGTGTAACAAATATAGTCCTTTTATACCAAAGTTTTTGTGTGTATATTTAAGTTTACTGAACGGTAAGTTTTTTGTTTAAAAATTTTGGCGCGGGATTCGATTAGATGGATCTATATCCTTGTTCAATAAATAATCAATAGCATTGATCAAGAAATGACTGTTATTTTTCTTGTAATTTGTAATATAAAATCAGCTGAATATAACCAATTTCTATTTAGTTACGGGTTAATACTTGATACTTTCTTAAAGTTATAAACAAAAGAAAACTGAGAAATGAAGGCGAAGGACAGAAGATTTTGTAATTATTGTTTATTAGTTTGAACCACGGGTTTTGACAATGGTTAAATACAAAAATAATCAATGAAATAAAAAAAATATAATCGAAACGTAAAACACAATAAATCAATTGTATTTTACTTCCGATAGATTTAATTAATACCTGGATGTAATATAATTAGCTGTCATTATGATTGCGAGTTATAAAAGCAAATGATAATGACCTAATTAATTACGTGAAATCAATTAACTGTTAGTAGTTACTTCATTTATGTAACATGCCTTACGATACTTCTTATATTTGGGACAGTTAAAAACTTTTACTTATTCTCTATACACAAATATTAAGGCGCCCTTTTTATTTCACACTAGCTGTGCCGCGCGGTTTCACCCGCGTCCTCCGCTCCTGTTGGTCTTAGCGTGATGATATATAGCCTATACCCTTTCTCAATAAATGGGCTATCTAACACTGAAATAATTTTTCAAATCGGACCAGTAATTCCTGAGATTAGCGCGTTCAAATAAACAAACAAACAAACTCTTCAGCTTTATCATATTATAGGATAGATTATTATACAAATAATGTAACGTAATTGTTATAGATAAAGTACAAAGATATCTTATTCTTTAACGACATTGAAATAAATTTGGTTAAAGAACAAGGCAATCCGTGTAAAAGCGACAGCCAAAGCGACAAAAATTCAATTAGGCATTAGCGTTTAAGAAAAGGAAGGTAAAGTCTACGTTGCATTTATATTGTAATTTAATTTATTTTTCTTCAGTTTTAGAAACAAATGCCTTCGTACTCCGAGCATACATTTCACAGCACGGACTTCACGGAGAGATTGAGTTCTCCCAGAAAAATGAGAGCCTCATCAGTATTAGAACTAACCTCAAACCAACTCTACAATATCCAGACGGAGTGTGGAGATGGACCACACACGAATTCCCAGTGGATTATAGAGATATATCCAATGAAAGATGCTCAGAAACCAATCTGGGAAAGGAACTTATCGATCTAACAGAAGAACTTGGATATCTTGTGATACCTGGTAAAGATCATGCTGAATTTGAAAGCAAAAACTCTCTTATTGGTCCCAATGGGCTATGGGGAAAAAGTCTTGTATTAGAAACTGCGGAAAAAGATAGAGTGATTTGTGCTTCAATATTTAGCACCGAGAATTTGTATGAACAACATGCGTTTGCCAAATTCACTGCACCCATAGCTGGTACGTTGCATTTTAGATGGATCTCTTCAAAAGATTATGATGACACCGATTCGTATATTCACGCTGACTTGTATCATGCGAAAGCTATAAACGAAAAGGAGTACACTAAGCATAAATGGAAGTTATTTGTGACTGATATATTCGATGCAGACAAGGGTAATCATGAAGACAATTGCGATGTTTTACAAGCTGTTTTCGATCCCGAGAATAGTGGAGATGGAATGACTGTCGGTGACTTGGATAGCAGATTGGGGTTAATCAAAGTTTCTTCTGATCCTAATGTGCAAAGGACAAAGAAGCTATATAAGGATGAAGTGTTGAATATACTACGGAGTGATATGGAAGTAACGAAACGAAGTTTGTATGTAGTGATATATGATAATCGGCACACTGAGAGCTTTTTGGCGTGCGCCAAATTGAGGACTATGCTTCCTAAGAGTACTAAGTAAGTCAATTTAATTTATAATCTCTTTACTAACGATATCGTTAAGAAACTACCGATTAAGAGCTTAATTTACAACTTTGTAAATATGAATAGTTAAATCATTAGTGAAATGTTAAATGATTTTTGCGGTGAATCTTTGATTACTGAGATTATCTATATTTGTATTTAGTTTTCTTAAATATTTTCTATTTCCAGGGCAATAATAAACATGGACGGTATCAGAGGCGTTGTAGAATTCACTCAAAGATCTCCATTCGATCCTACTTGGGCCAACTTCCAATTAGGAGCCTCAGATCAAGAATACGAATCTAACCTTCGTTTCGTCAGCTCCATAACACAATATAGTGTCAGGGAACTGCCTCCGAAGTTATATGAAGCCAAATATTGGGAAACTATGTGCAATACTACTGGAGGAGTTTATAACCCGAATAATGTGGATATGAAGAGTGTTCCACCTGCAGGTAATATTTTTGATATTACGTAATTTGTACATATGCTTCTTGACTATATTTAGTTGGAGTCTTTGCTCGCATGTAAAAACCAAACCATAATATGCTGACAAAAATTTCTGTCTTATTCTATTCATGATATATCAAGATTCATAATATTTTCAGATACGTTACATTATTCGGACCTAAAATGCAATATTTCGTTGTAAAATTCGTAAAGTAACAGAGATATTTCGTTGTGATATTCTTCAAAAATTGTATTCTCGTTACTGTGATCACTTTTTCTAGAAGTTCTATAATTAATCTACTATTAACTTCTAAATGTAGGTAGGTATCATTACAATTACTACGGAGTACAATACATCTATTTACTAATAGTGAGATTTAATTGATTCACAGATACTTGTTTATCCTACATGACAGTTGTAAGAAGAACAATTACATTGTTTTTATCGTATAATACTAGTGTAGGGGTTTACCAATAAAAGTATACGAACAATGAAAAGGTACCTAGTTTCAAAGGAAAAACTTTTAGATAAGTTTGCAGTAAATTCACGTTATAGGTTCAAGATATCAGACGAAAAATTTAAATTGTATTTTTGGTACACGCCCTTTTTATAAATTTGCATAGTTCTGCGGTTATTGGTCTACATATTTGTCCTTGCACCTTTGTGCCTTTCGAATCTGTTTAAGATAAGTTTTGCACTTTGTTGAAAATTATTAAGCGTTAATTTTTGTTGACCGATTGTATTGCCAAGAAAAAATTGCGAAGAACATAGCCAAAATCTAGTCATTAGTACCTAGCAAATTCTGTCTACTCTGAAATAATATATCACAACTAGTAAATATTTTTAAACTTCTTTGAATTTGAAATAAGACCAATTAAGTTAAGACGATACACAAAAAAAAATCCACTGCTTGGCGGGCGGAGTCTAATAGCTCGCTATCGCGAACGCGGGTGTGCGCGAAGTCATTCTTGCATACTCGCCGCGCTGCCGCTGGCCGACTCGGGACAAACATGTATGGAGTCGTCATACAGTTATAATATTGTTATACATATATTTAATTGTTGATTTATTGGTTTTATTTTCTTGCTTATAAACACAAAATTATCTTCTTTTTAACAACTACTTAGACATTATTAATAATTATTAATTATTATTATTTCGTAATGTTTACTTTATTACAAAATAATACAGGTTATAAATAATCTTTAAAATAACAAAAAAATATTGTTACTCTGAAAAAATGAAATGGTACCTAATTACGCGGACTACTGAATTGATTTAGATAGAATTTGATGCTGACGTAGATATTACATCATGCCCAGAAATGAAAGGTACTATTTCTGAAAGAAGTTATAAACCCTAATTCTTCTCAGTCAAAGTCAAGAGTGGAAGATATCGCTAATACAGTAAAACTGATGCGAAACTTTGGATGTTAATTTGTATATTTTTTTGTTAGTTGTTACTTAATCACGTCAAGACTACATTACCAATTTTGATAAAATATAGCTAATTGCCTGGATTTACACATAGGATACTTTTTATCCGAACTGAACACTTCTGTGGGATAAAACAGGATTCACGATATAACCTAATTCCACGCGGGCAAAGCCGCGGTCGGAATGATATTTTTTTAAATAAAAAAATTGTTTAAAAAAAACACAAAATATATTGACGCATGTATTTATTTTTTGCACTCTATTATAATTATAATTATTCATTACAAATAATCAAAATAAAATAGCCAGAACAATGTTAGGCCCTGGTAGGATAGGTAGGCAGGTACAGCAATGTGAGACGAACACTGGCTTATTTATACCAATAATAATGTATTATAAACATTAAATTAAGTTTACTTTCTAACAACAAAAATACATAATATTAGCTAATGTGAAAACGAATCAACCAATCATCCCACAACAATGAAATGTGCACACAAATATTCATCCAAATCGGTTCATGTGATTAGGAGGAGTGACTGCAGCGCCATCCTCCGGGCCCAATTGTGTTTCCAGATCACCCAGGAACTCAATTTAATATACTTACACAAAATTTTTCGAAATGAAAACTCACATTACTATGTAAATATGAATATAAACCGGTTTTAGTACTAAGCAATTTCCCGCACAGGTGTAGTAAGTATAAATGAAATAAATATCAACATCAAATTCTTTATACAACATACTTATCTACCACCTACTAAGAAATTCTTGAAATTTTTTCGTGTTTTTTTAAAATATAATACTACTCCAACGAGCTCCTGTTCCATAATTCCATATTACGTCCACCATACTTCCACTAAGTTCACCATGATTTTTTATTTCTTTGCACTTTGTTGCTTTTTGCTAAAAATGGAATCATGCGATAAAACCAGTAGAGCGTTGATAACATACATTTTTGACTGAATAAAGGTACTTACGAAGGAGTGGGTTCACATTGTGAATATAGTTGTAAAAAACCCGTTAGCTACCGTTATTTAACTAAATTTTTGGTTAGCTACCCATAAAGTGCGGTAAATAACGGTTAGTTATCCGACTGCGACCTATAAAAATGGTACTGTGTTTTGTTTTTTTGTAAGTCACTTAACGTAAACTAAACACAATTTAAGTATCTAAAATACCTATTCATACTACAAACCTATACTTATAATAAATAACATAACATAAACGACTGATACCTACCTACTATACATATTGATTAAAATAGATTCTTTAATCATTGCAACATAATAATTATGAAATGAATAGCCTAAAAACGATAACCTTTCATCATCTCATGCTGCCGGCCGCGGCGCGCAACCTCCCCCCGCCCCCGGTTATTAACGGTTAATTAACCGTTAATAACGAAAAATGCATTTTTAACCGCACGGTTAAAATCGTTAATAACCGGCTTTACATCTATGATTGTGAACAATCAGTGGGTTTATTTTCCTTCTGGATTCCGGATTTCTGAAAAGATTATTTATGCTATAAATGAAAAAATCTTACACATTCGTTATGTACTTAAAACAGGGGTACATATCAAACATCGTCTATAATACAATTATCATCAAATTTAAAATAAAACCAACTTACTTCATTAATTTGTTCCAATTGTAAGCATTCTTTTTCCTCCAACCTTTATGTTTCTTCTTCTTATTTTCTTTATTGTCCCCATTTGTCTCATTTTGTCTTATCGTGTTGTCACCCTTTTTTACGATTGCGCAAGCGACACAAGTTCCCCGTGTGACGGCCGTAGCGGGAATGACTCGTGCAGCGATCGGGGTAGGAAGGTACAGGGCGGCTCTCGCTATATTGGCTGGTCAGGCGCTAATTTCAAGTATTTCTTGTTTATTTCAAAACCATCGCATATTTCAAAATTCTAACACGCTAGACGTATAGGTTGTATATTTTATAGTTAATATCCAAAAAGTCGTAACTTTACGTTTGTTATTTTGAAGATGCCAGAGATTTAAAAAAAATAACAATGAGAACTTTGTATTTTTTTTCTATCGAGAAAATATCATGGAATCATGTTTCTAAAACGGTATGGTCCGGGAGCCAGCAGCAGATTTTATGTCCAAGTTCCTCTCAAGCGGTAATTAGTAAAATGCATCAAAGTATAGTATTATGAAGCCTCGTGAACGTCAGCTGGAGCTCGGTTGGGGGGAAGAGCGGTTGTAGCCTCCCGTATCAGCTGACGGTTTTTCCACCAAGATACAGCCAGCTGACATATATATTTATCCACAGTTACATATAAGCTATCATCAGGTAAATTTTTGTTTGAGAGGAAATAACGGAAAATAAATTTTTCTTTAAATTTAACTTTTATGTTCGAGACACCAGCTGACGTATAATACACCAGCTGACTATTTTTTTTCGTTGAGATATTGGGTTAGCTACAATTTGACAAATTTTTAGCTGAGAGGAAATGAATGAATGAATGTATTTTTTTTCCTATGTGCGTGGGTGGCTCACCCCCCAACCGAGCGCCAGCTGACGTTCACGAGGCTTTATAAAACTATACTCTCATGCGTCTGACGAATTATCTCTTGAGAGGAAATAGTTAACCAAATTTGCACCTGGCTCCCTAACCAGTAGACGTATTGTGTTACTATTGAACTTTCTTGTCAAGAATTTTCATCACGACAACTTTAATAATATAAAAATTACGAAGGTTTAAAAAGGGCCGTAAATGTTAGAAAAATTAGTTCATCACCTTAAGTAATAAAAAATACCGTGTGTGCCGAGCACACATTGCAGAAGTAAATCTTCTTTGCCATATTTGAAAAAAATACCAAAATCGTTACCACAGTATTACAATATTAATATTGTAATACTATGTCGTTACTTTACTCCACTGTTTTGAAATTTTACTTTCAACGCGCCTAAGGAAGTTTTGCTTCAAAAACAAACCCTACTATTATGTATTATCAATGCGAAAGTAACTCTGTCTGTCTGTCTGTTACGCTTTCCCGCTTAAACCTCTCAACCGATTTTTTTAACGCAACGTGTAGGTATATGTTCAGTTTTCAGGGTTAATCACAAGAAATTAACAAGTTTGGAATACTTATAGATAGATTTGATTTAGACCTTGGATATGGATATATAGACTATTTTTATGTATCGAAAATAAAGCTTCTAGAGGGTCATATAGAGATCGAGGGCCAAATAAATGATAACGCGACATTTAGGAAAGCCGTGGGCAGAATAGTAGAAAATGTAATATCATAAAATTTATTACAGAAGGTATACAGCTCTGTTTCCTACAAACATCATCATACTGCATAGTATTTATTTCGATCGCTGTAGGTATCTCTAAACAAAATCTTCCAGTAACATAACAAAGTACAAACGGCTTCATTACTTCTATTTTACGCATTCTATGGTTCAGTACCTCAGTAGGCTAAATCTAGTAATTGTAATGGTAGATCTATTTACGTGAACGAGTAATGTCGGTCAGTATCTATTACTTGGTATTTTGCCAGCTGCTTACGTCACAACGGCGTTTGAGTTTCGGATGTTACGGCAGCGAGTATTGTTGGTATTCCGATGTTATTAATACCGTAGGTACCTACTGTTTAGCGTTCTTATCTTTCTACAAGGATTTCAATGATTTTGATGTCTATAATATGTGTAAACAATGAAGTGATTGCCAAGCAATTGTGCCAAATAAATTGCGCGTGAAATTTAAATGAGCTTTAAAATTAATATAAATAATTGATGCTGTTGATAAACAGTTTTATCTTATGACAGGATGAGGATGATATAATATATTTGGGATCTTTGAACTCTTTATTTAGGTAGTTAAATAGACACAATTAGAAGTAATTAGATTAGGTGCATAAGACAGCATACATTACCATACCTACCACCTAAGTAATAAATGTCTATTTTCATTTTAACTGTGTTGATAATAAGATAATGGTTCTTCTTTTTGCGTTAATAAAGATAAAGCCAGTCTACTAGGAAAACAAATAGGAAGGAGGTCTTAGAGATCTTAAAATTAGAATATTCTATCATCAATTTATCTTGTACTTATTCATTTCCACAGGTTTAAGCACCCAAGACCACTACGCTATCGGTGATCTGCTAGGCAAATACAAAGACAGAACTGAGTACTTGAATCACAAATATCTACTTCCTGGTCTGGCGAATGAGCTCAGTGGTTCGTACTGGGATGTCTTCCTGCCTCTCAGTGGGAAGAATAGTGTGATGCATCGAGCCCTTGTGGTTACTAGGTTGGTATTTGTCTACTTTAAAAAAATAAGTCGGGTTCTCCTTCCTGACGCTATAACTCCAGAACGCACGAACCGATTTCCACGGTTTTGCATTCGTTGGAAAGGTCTCGGGCTCCGTGAGGTTTATAGCAAAGAAAAGGTGTCTCTGGTGGCGAAACGGAGTTCGCCCGGTTTGCTAGTGTGTTATAAGTATGATAGAATACATTGGATTGTTTTGTTCTCCTTGGTGGTGGTTTACGCATAGTAGGAGTTCCTGGATTTGATTGTATGTTGAGCGAAAAGTAAATATTTTTACGGTTTAATATGTTGTGAGGAATCGATCGAAACGGATGAATGCAACGGGTGCAGAGAAAAATACAAAAAATAAAAGAATGGGAATTTAAGTGCATTGCAAGTGCAAACTGTAATTATTGAAACTGAATTATATCTTACAATTCATATTATAGGTACTTCCTTCATTATTTCGCAAGTTGGATTGATAATAATCAATGAAATTTTAAACCAGATCTGTATTCTGTATATGTAGTTTTTTACGTTTTCAAAACTGGGTTATTTTTTGTCACTTTAGATGAATAGACGAAGGCATAAAACGTTAAAAACTGAATTTATTTTGGTTCAAATATAAGTTTATCGAATTACAGACGACCACCAAAACGTGAGCTCTGTGCTACCATCCACTCGTATGAATATGGTACGGACTATCAGACACAGATGAGTTCAGCTCAAGTGGTGTTCCGGTATCCTATAGTAAGCAGGGTCATCTTCAGGCAGCCGCTTGAAATGCCATGGGAAGATACCACTGTTATTGTTGAGAGTATGGTAAGTGTTTCAATGTCATTTCGAATCGTAGATAATTAATGTACTTAACTGTTTACGTAAATATTTATTCAAATTTCTTTCTCAAGCTGAATATCAATGCAGTATCTACTTAGATGTTGATTTATCTCATTGATATTTTATTTTCTTACTGGTATCTATTTAAAATAAACAATACTTTTGCAAATCATGTTTTTATATGTCCAAATAATAAAAATATGTCTGTTATATTAGTAAAGCTAGAAGTTATAAATTTAAGCAACCAGAGATGTATGAATCTTCGTATTTCTGTATAATTAATCTGAAATTATCGTCGTGTCGTAAAATCCAGCTAAAACTTATTCCCTGTATAACTATAGATACACGCTGACGGTGCAAATGTGAACAACACGCACGAACACCGTTGGGCGATCCACGAACACCCTCCTGGTAAAGATTACTACAACTGGACAGCAAGATGCCTTAGCGCTGGTAAGATGTACGATCCTCATGGCGTGGATACGGACACCAGGCACCCGGAACAGTACTGTAAAGTGGGGATGGAAGGACTGTGCAGATTGGGAGACTTTACGACCAGGTAAATCCTACTAATATTATAAATGTGAAAGTTTGTATGTTTGTTGTCCTTCACGCAATAACGGCTTAACCGATTTTCATGGCGACAAGCTAGTACTTAAATAATAATCTTTATTTGCATAAATGTTGTTCTTACAAGTTCATATAATAAGCTAATTCGTACAACTCATACGCCACTTAAGTTGGTATTTGACATGCAAATATAAACACCGCCCGTAGCACACCTCCGCTGCGAAACCATGACCGCGGAACCGCTAGATGAATTCCGCTGTGATCAAGTGTAGTTTGAGTAGCGGAACCGGCATCGGCGAAACCTCATGCGAGTCAGTCCGGAAGCAACGATCAAAGCGAAATGTCGTCGTTATCGGAGTCAGAGGAAGAAGAAATATTATTGTGGACTTTAACTTTGAAAAGACATAAAACTCGTAGAATTTGGGTGCATGAGATTAATAAAAAAAGACAGAAATTAGGAGAAAACCTACTATGTAAAGAACTCGAGTCCCATGAAGATCGTTTCTATACATATACATATGTATTTTTAGAATGACCCCTCAGAGTTTTGATGATTTACATACTCTTTTACAATAACAATGTAGTTCCGCGTTTTATTTTTGTCGATTTTGACAAACAAGCGCGAAAACAATGCGGAACCGAAACAAAATGGCGGCGTTAGCGCGGTAGTGTGGCTGGCGTTAGAAGAGATCCGCGAAACCGCGCGAAGAAAGAGATAAAAAATAGTTAGATGTATGTGTTAGAACAGGCAGTTTCGCTACTGTTCCGCTTCTCGTACACGGGACAAGACAGAGCGAAACTACTGCGGTTCCGCTGTTACAGTTCTGCAGCGGAGGTGTGCTACGGGCCACGCCGTTAGTACACCGACGCATTCGCGTGCGGCAGCGAATCTCTGCGAAACTACTGCGTAGCGAAATATCTGCAGAACCTTAGTAAACAGCAATGTTTTCGCAACTTTTTCGCAATGCGTCTGTGTAATGGCCATTTCGCAGTTCCTTGCGAAACAATACTGACAAAGACGCAACTATTTCATCTATCTATGTGCTAGAGTGAGACATATCATATGCGAAAACCTGCCATACTACTGACAGATTTTTCGTTGTTTCGCTGCCGCACGCGAATGCGTCGGTCGCGGTGTACTAACGGCGTTATATTCTAGCCAGTCTGGTAATTCTAGTTTCATAAAGTTAAGAGAGGTATAGGTAAACTATAAAGTATAAACCAATATAGTTAACTATTTGTTTTAAGTTTGTAAATATTTTTTATACTAAGTTTAATTACAATAATCTAATCAAATTTTGGTAATTTAATAAAGATTCTATTGAGCACAGTAACAGTGTAATCGTGATCAGATTCGAATAAAAACTGACAAATAAATACATGCTATGTTCTTCCGAGTGACTTCTTTGTATTTAACAATCAATTTTATTTCAGGCATGGGTTACTGTCCGTAGCTGGCCGTAAACGAGACAGCGAGAGACTAACTAGAAGGCTATTCACTGATACTGTGGTAGGGTTAGCGGGAAAATTCTCCATTATGAGGAAGTCTTTAGTTATTTATGATGACCATGGACCGGTAGCGAGAGGAGAAAGAATGGCGTGTGCTATGTAAGTATTTACTGTATGAGAACAAAAGTGGAACGAAAATTTCCTTAAAAAATTCTATTCTAACGGGAATATTTGTAACATCTTAAATCGCCATTAAAAAAAAAAGAAGTACAGGCTTCTTCATGAATACGAAGTAAGCAAAAAAACTTTTCCTGTAAGAAAATGATTCACTGGTCCAAAATGTTACTTTTGTCTAGAAGTATCTACAACAAGAAATGCTCATATTTGAAGCTTGCTCGAATGAATGAATGCTCGTTTTTACAATAATTAACTCTTCTGTATAATTTTCATCATTTTTTATTAGCGGATCTGACTTTGCTGTCCTTCTGTCTGTCTGTTTTTATAACAAACTAGCAAACCGGGCGAACTCCATTTCGCCACCAGAGACACCTTTTCTTTATTTATTTATTTATTTATTTATTTTAATTTGGCACACCAACAATAAATACATTTGACAATGATAAAATTAACATTATTAATTAATTAATATTATGTACTTATCAATGAAAGGTGTACACAGCATTTACAATAATAGATAGTTCTCGAAATTATATATTTCTTTGCTATAAACCTCACGGAGCCCGAGACCTTTCCAACGAATGCAAAACCGTGGAAATCGGTTCGTGCGTTCTGGAGTTATAGCGTCAGGAAGGAAAACCCGACTTATTTTTATATAGTAGATAACTCTACATTTATAACAATTAAATTATTTTTCCCCCTAGGGTGAACGGTCTCCACCGCCGCAAAGCTGTGATCCGTGACTGGTTCGGCAATGGAAACACAATCTCACTCACTGGGAAGTTCGAATTAACCCAGCAGTCGGAATACGATATTACCAATGTTCAGATCTCGTTGGAGAACCTGCCTGATGACGTCAATAATTATAAGATACATCTTGTAAGTATGGGCAAGTGTTGTTTGAATTTGAAGGTTCAAGGGCGTCCATTAATTACCTATCGACGTATCGTTTGAGAAGATAGCGCAGTTTAATAAAGAGACTAGGCTATTATGATACAGCTGATTCACAACATCTAATATCTAATATCTAATATATCTAATATATATATATATTATAAAGGCGAAAGTTTGTAAGGATGTATGGATGTATGGATGTATGGATGTTTGTTACTCTTTCACGTAAAAACTACTGAACCGATTACAATGAAATTTAGCACACATATAGAGGGTAACTTGGATTAACACATAGGATAGTTTTTATCCCGGAAATCCCACGGGAACGGGAACTATGCGGGATTTCCTTTACAAACGCGGGCGAAGCCGCGGGCGGAAATCTAGTAAATTATACATCGTATTAAACTACAGGCCTGATGATTTCATTACAACAATGCAATGATATCCTATCCTACCCTATTGATATAATTACCCCATCACATGAAAGTAAATGAATAAAATTGTGAAAATACATTTGTTTTTTCAGACTCCAATCGAAAAAGAGCTTGAATTTCCTTGTGAGAAGACAACTATTTACGATACTTATAATCCCTTCAATGTTGATAAATCGCTGAGTCCGCCTCCTACTAAAGGTAAAGTTTTTATGAAAACTTTAATAGACAGTAAGTAGACAGAAAATGGACATAAATGAACTCGACCCTTTTAATATAAAATTGTTTACACCACGAGTTTAATTTCAGATATCCAATTGCACGCCTCATAAGCGAAGCGTTGAGGTGGGTACTACTGTCACTTCGCGCAAAACATCTGATTTTTCAAACTTAAAATGTCTTTATGTATCATACATTGCACTTGTAAGATAA
The DNA here is from genome assembly GCA_907164685.1 of Colias eurytheme. NCBI lineage: Eukaryota > Metazoa > Arthropoda > Insecta > Lepidoptera > Pieridae > Colias > Colias eurytheme. The sequence continues at coordinate 22,425 of CAJQZN010039195.1, read as the reverse complement.
TACATACACACACATATTAAGAAAAAACACTATTTTTAACATTCATGATATTTTTGATGTCATTTTTGTTATTTAAACTAGTTAGTACAAAAACAGTTTAAAAAAGTTCTGTCTTGGACGTCCGTGTGTCTGTATGTGCGGAGGATTTTCTTGTTAACACGATAGCGACCGAAATACTTTACTAATCGAGTCTTTTTTTTTCTCTTACGCTTGAGTATGCTCAGGAATAGAACCCTTTCATTTTTCAGGGTCTGATTCGATGTGGTTTAATTGTTATTAAATAAACAAAAATAATAATTAATAAATAAATATAAAAAAAATTATGAGGCGTGCACTTTTGGATTTTCCAAATTATTTTAAATATCTCTCTAGTTTATTATACCTATGTTTTTATTTCTAGGTACCGCTGATCAGTACGAGTTAGGTGATTTAGGTACAAAATATGGTTTGATGGAAGACGTAAACAAATTCACGGCTGTTTACAATGAAACCCAGTTATCTTTGTATGGAGCTTACAGTATTTTGGGACGTTCTGTTGCTATTCACAAAACCGTTAGTCACGTAAGTGTATACCTAAAGACATTGTATTTATAGTAGAAATTGCATCATAAATGTACTTTTCTAACATTCGTATATAATAAGATCCTCGTTAGATGATATAAGAATTGGTTATTGGCTGGTTCATTTCAAACAAATACATTTTAAATACTGATTACATTTGAAGTCAGTTTTCTGTGTAATTTTCTTAGCTTATGAGTCAGTCTTTGTGTTTTATTTACGAACACGTTGTTTGTCCAAAAAAGAAAATTTTTGCTCACCTTTTTCTTCGTCCATATTTATATCTGACAATGTTTCAATTATAATTTTATATCGTTTAGACCCGCGACCGCCGCTGGGCTTGCTCTTCCATAGAACGCGGCTACAGTCCGTCAGAAGCGCGTGAAATTCGAGCTATCGCATCGTTCCATCACCCGGGTGGGTTTGCGCATGGATACATCCGACTAACACAGTTGATACACAATGATGGTAGTACTAGTGATACCACTGTGGAGGTGAAGCTGCGACATCCTGGACTGTATGATCGGAATCTGGTAAGTTGCAATTTTTATCAGTCTTGTTTTAACCCATTGAGCCCCGGACGGCCCGATCAGTCCACGACACAATATATTTTCTATAGTGTCTGTGGTTCCGGGGCCTGAGTTATTAAACCAAAGTATAAGGAGAGTATGAATTGGGAAGGTTCGTTAAATAAAAATAGATGTTTAAACCACAAATAGGTAATTCAATACATTTCTAATGTTCTATCTCTTCCAGTGCCACCTTTGAACATTTAGAACTTACACATTGTAAGGGAACAAAAAGATGGTTCGATAAGAAATTAAACAACAAATACACACGTGAAACTACCTTATTTTTAAAAAATACCTATATTAGAATTCTCAATCATGACAATTTCCTTTAATTTGGTGGTCGAGTTGATATGTAATTTAATTAGTGTTACAATAGCATTGGTTTTAGGCATTTGATTCGTGTACGTAATCGCTCACATTATTCTAGCCGTGAGAATCTGTAAATGGCTTATTGTGAGTATTATATTATATGACTACTTTTAAGAATACACCTGTAGATTCCCCTAAAATATAAATAAATAAATAAAATATAAATAAATAAACATTTTAACATATTTCCAGACGCACCACCATCGCTGGGAGATATTCGTGAACCCAGTAGGTGTGGACGCAGCCGTGAAGGTGACCAACACGCGCTGTGTGGCCGGCGGGTATCGGTGGAACCCGTATTTCACGCAGCTTGCTGATCCGCTTAATGTAAGTACAATAGTTGTTACTATTTTGAAGTGAAAACTTCTTTAGCGGCGTTGGGTATAAAATCTTAAACTCGCGTCAGAATACGTGGCCTGATCGAAAAAGCGTAAGACGGATTTTTTTTAGCCCTTATATTCCATGCGTAAGACGGATACCATTCCAAAATATCAAACATGCTGAACGTTAATAATCAAGTTTTCACTTCTGCCGGCACTTCCGGAGTGCAACCCGTCTTTTTTTTATTTAATGTTATATACGATTAACTAGTTTTCCTCCGGCATCGTATGCATAAGAAAAACCCGTCTAGTTCCCGTGGGATTTCCGGGATAAAAGCAGTCTTTTTACTGCAATTTTTTTTATCCAAATCGGTAAATTTGAGGCATGAAGAAGAGAATAGACAGGACTTTCACAGTTAGAATATTAGTTGGGAAGGTTAGAATTTTCGATATTGAAATTCGGTTCCGTTTTCTTTGTTACATAAAGTAAGTTTCTCAAAGAAATGATTGGTATTTTTCTTAATTAATATTTATTTCAATTAATAATACGTATACATTTTCATTAAGTGTTTATTTTCAGCACGATTTATATAGTCAAGAGTGTGGCGCAGACAATCCACTGCGATGCGATGTTGGGGATTTGACAGCGAGACTTGGGACTATCAGTAAGTAATGTTAATGATATATCACCGTTTTTTTCTTGTTAATATTCAGTTTAAACACAAACATTTATTTATTGAATTAGACTTCTTTTAGAATCACTTTAGAATCGTCTTAACAAAGTTTAACTATTTTTACCACCGATTCTGAAAGCATTTTCTACGGAGAACGGGCAAGAAACTTCGAAGTTGCTCTTTTAAAATCTATATACATATATCATCATAAATAATACCAAAGAACTGTCCTGTGGTTAAAACGTGACTACTTTTCATGCATTTTCAGCTTCCATATATAATTTTTATAGTAACTCGGTAGTCATATTTTGAAGTTAGATATGAAAAAGTTTTATTGTAATTTTCACATTCGTATGTTACAACTTACAACTTATATTAATTTTTAGGTATTGGCGGTGACCGTCAAATGTTCGTGGACAGTAACTTTCCCCTAGAAGGCACAGTATCAGCGATGGGCAGATCTATCGTTATACTCGGTCCAGAGAGAAGCAGTGAGAAGTTTGCGTGTGCTAACATACAGCCAGACAAGGATATCATCAAATATGTGAATATTATGAAGCCGCCCAGATTTGTTCTGTAAGTAACTGTTTTGCAACTCTGTATTGGTAGTGCTGTGCTGATAGAACAGCAGTAGGTAATTTACTCAAAATAGTTTAGTTTTTTTTTTAACTCAGAGGAGATATTATACCGTGAAAGGAATATCCGATTATAAAAAAAAACAACAGTTAAATGTTTAAAAACATTTAAATCAGTTTCCTGCCTACTTCTCTTCTAACTTATCTGTCCTTCAACAAAGTCGAAATAAATAACTTGCAAACCGTAACAGCGTAGATTGTTCATTAGTAACAGTCCAGTCCTCTGACTTGTTTCTAATCCATACTAATATTATAAATGCGAAAGTAACTCTGTCTGTCTGTCTGTTACTCAATCACGCCTGAACTACTGAACCAATTTGCATGTAATTTGGTATGGAGATATTTTGATACCCGAGAAAGGACATAGGCTACCTTTTATTGCGAAATATGTACCACGGGCGAAGCCGGGGCGGACCTCTAGTTAATTATAACTTTACCACCAGGGGACAGTTCCTACAAGAGGTCCGTAGAGTTATGGGCGTGCCAGAATGGATGGTTGGCGTTGACTCGCGCAAGACGAGGATCCTGCATGGCGGCGCGTGTATACAGATATTGCTGCACTTCCAGGGGCCTGACGCTAATAGATTGGAGCTGGATTTTACCAGGTAAAGTAGTATAGATTAAAAAAAAGACGGGTTGCACTCCGGGAGTGCCGGCAGAAGTGAAAACTTGATTATTAACGTTGAGCATGTTTGATATCCATCCGTCTTACGCTTTTTCGATCAGGCCACGTGTCCTGACGCGAGTTTAAGATTTTATACCCAACGCCGCTAAAGAAGTTTTCACTTCAAAAATCACTTAAGTCGAAGTCAAAGTTGTTATGATTACGATTCGTTTCATTAACGATAATGGGAAAGTAACCCTGGTAGAAATTTTATTATATTCGTTGTTCGTTTAATTCGAGTGCTCGATTAGAATTGATTCGACGCGAAAGCTTTTTTTAACTGTTGAGCATAAAAATTACAGGTTATAGGAGTATCAAGAACAGATAATGCAAATTTTCAAAGTATCTAAAGTTTGAGCTGAACCTAGTTTTGATATGAAAGTTCAAATTTTTCCATTGTTTTAATATAAAAGTATTATGTACTTAATTAAAATAATTTTTACATACGCAGGTTGCTGGCTTCCGGTCGACTGGACTCTCCCAGTATATTCATACCGGGCTTTATAGACACCAAGAGAAAGAGAACCGTCTCGTACCGTCAGTGTGGCGTCACGGATCCTAATGAAAAACAGAAGCAGAGTAAGTATTGTTTGACTATTTATGATTGTAAAATTATAATATTTATTGTCGGTCGTTTAAAAATAAATTAGCAAAGTTTACGATGAATAAGAAAATTGAGTTTGTTTCTTCTTGGTATAAGCGATCTTCAGGAAAAATACTATTCTTAAAAAAAATGTTTTAAATTTTGAGTTTGAAGCATATTTTTTTGCTTCAAATAGCATTGCTTTTTTATTAAATGCATTGCACGTTAAACCATTCATTTTATCACTTGTAAATGTTAAAACTTATGTAAATTAAAAATATGTACATATAAGTAGGTAGCTGATCTTTTATATAATAAAAATGAATTGCTTAGTGTGTTGGTATGCGCAAAACACGAGAACGGCTAAACAGATTTCGTTAATTCTTTATTTATTATATTCCTTGAAGTACGAGTATAGTTCTTATGGAGAGAAAACGTAGACAATAGGCATGTACCACGGGCGAAGCCGGGGCGGACCGCTAGTTACTTTGGTATATTTTTAATATTCGATATTTTGTTACAGAAAAGTCTTTCTTCTTCACGAAATCATCATCATCATCCCCTGTGAGAAGTATTATTACAACATTCCTCATGATCTCGGTCTGGTTATTGTTATAGTTATTTTAAGATATTTATGTAAATAAACTATGATTTTATTGTGTGTGTTTTATTTTCCGAAATCCTACCTGACTTTTTATAGAGTACTAGTGGTCCGCCCCGGCAAGCGCGGATCCAGGGGGGGGGTCACGGGGTCATGACCCCCCCCTGGGCTAGGTCCACGACCTAAGTGGACCACTAATTTAATATTAATTCTTTAAAATTAACAAATTAATACTGTTCAATATGATGTTTCTATTGAATTCTGAGACATAAAAGTAATAAAGAACAATGAAATCAATTACAAACGGTAACGGAAGAGAATATAACAAAAATTATAGAAAAAGTTTATTAGGGTCGACCTGTGGTCGTAATTTAAGGACAAATAACAGGTTTTTCGATTAAAAAAAAAAAACTATAACTGCGGAATAAAGTGTAATGGTAAAGTTGTATCCAATTAATTTTTTTTTCTACAATTTTTGCTGTTATACTTTTCACACAAAACCTCAAATATCGAAATATCCCAGTTCGTGGATAAGACATAAAATAGCAATTTTTTTTCAAATGAACACTATAAAATACAGTCAAATTACAACAAAAAATCGGCCAAGTGCGCGTCGGACTCGCGCACCGAGGACTCCGAGCAAACATATTTTTTTCATTATGTTGTATCTTACAATTTTGTTTAAAGGATTTTTTTCTTTATCTGTGCTTGTAAGTGCTTAAGTCGTTGCTTTTAACCAAATTTCAAGACTGTGTTCACGGGAAGTACCTTGTAGGTTTTGATTGATGGTTCCCTTGCAAGTAGTTGCGAATTACAGAATATGCGGCTCTAATTGCTTTTTCTTCAGATTGCGTTGACATAGAATTTGAATTAAATAACAGATTTAAGTTATTATAGACCTGAGTTCTGATGTGAATATCAATTAAATACATGTAGACGTTCATGAGTAAAGGGATTGTAAGTTTAAAATTACATATTTAAAAATATATTTTTATTTAATTTAATTAAGTGAATAATTAGGGTTTTCGCAGTTATTACTACATCTGTGCTATAACACGATACTTTTTACTCAATTTCAAGACTGTGTTTACGGAACAGGGTGCTCCCTGCAGGTATTGATTCCCTTGTTAATGTCGAAATCCTACGGTCTAGGTCCCTTGATGCTGTGAAAAATTCAAACGTTTTAGCCAACGCAATCAAAAGATGCAGCTGTACCTAATTGCTGAAATTTTTCGACACTCCCTAAGAAATCAAAACCTACAGGGTAGTTCCCGAGTACACAGAGTCATGAAATTTAGTACAATCAAACGTCTTATAACGCAGACTAGCTTACCGCCCGCGGCTTCGCCCTCTTTCTCTAAAACCTTATAAATTATATACTATTCCTCTTGAATCACTCTATCTTTAAAAAAACTGCATCGAAATTCGTTGCGTAGTTTTAAAGACTTAATCATACATAGGGACATAGGCACAGAAACAACGACTTTGTTTACTAATTGCGAAAAGCATGAATTTTTCCTTAGATTATAATAAAAAAAAAAAAATTAAAAAATTTTTAACTTACAACCCTGTTACTCATGAACGCTGACATGTATTAACTTGATATTCATACCAAAAACTCAAGTATAAAATACCTTTACGCTATAATAAAATCAAACTTCTATGTCAACGAATCAGAAGATACAGCCGTAAATGCCGAAAAATTTCGCAAATTTCGACATTCGCAAGGGAATCAAAACTCAAAACCTACAGGGTACTTCCCGTGAACACAGTATCTTGATATTTAATATTTATTTAAAAGAAACTTACGTCTTATAGCACAGATAAAGGAAAAATCGCAAAAATTTAACATTAAAACATATAAAAATGTTTGTACGGAACTCTTGGTTCGCCAATCCGACTCGCACTTGACCGTTTTTTTTAAATCTACGTATAAATGAAATTACCAAAATATAGCTTTTGAAAATTGACCACGTCTATGTGACCCCCCCCTGGCACTAAAGCTGGATCCGCCCTTGCGCCCCGGCTTCGCCCGTGGTACATATTTCGCAATAAAATGTAGCCTATGTCCTTTCTCGGGTATCAAAATATCTCCATACAAAATTTCTTGCAAATTGGTTCAGTAGTTTAGGCGTGATTGAGTCAGTCATTGAGACAGACAGACAGAGTTACTTTCGCATTATTTTATAATATTAGTATGGATAAGGGCCGGCGCCCACTGCCGGCACGGCGTGGTATGGCAGGGCAGAGGATTTTATTACTAATGGAGTTATTTTGAATCTTATTTCAACATTTTATGAGGTGATTAGGTTCTAAATTCAACATTTTATGAGGATTTTTTTAAGTTTTTGCCCAAAATTTACCTACCTTTCTATCTTCTTTGAGAGATGAAATTAATTTCTACCAACAGTGTTTTATAAAATATTTTTCACACAGTTCTTACATTGAGATATCTATCAGAGTAATTTTTAAACTTTTTCATATGCAAAGTTTAGATACATATTGTTTTATTTCGAAAATGTGTGATTCAGTGGATCATTTGTTTGATAATTACATAGATATTAATATTTATACGTAGGTATTACAGTATGTATTATATTTTTATGCAAGGATCACCTCATAATCTATACTTATAATAAATCTGTAGAGAGGCCAATTCTGTACATGAAATATATTTAAAAAAAAACTATGAAGGGGTGATAAGGGATCGCTACTGATGCCAAAAATGCAATCAGTAAAATTTTTGTCTGTCTGTCTGTCTGTCTGTATATTCGTTATAGAAACAAAAACTACACGACGGATTTTAACCAAATTTGGCACAATTATTCTTCATACTCCTGGGCAGGTTATAGTAAAAGAATCATGTAAATCGGTGTAGAAACACCAAAGTTATACATGAAATACGCTATAAGTCATCGCGCGTGAATACAGAATCATGCAGCCATAAGGATTATTTTTGTGTATCAGTTGCCGCGTTCGACGCGCTTCGCGGCGGGAGCTATAAAAAGGCGGCGGGTCTGCACCCGTTTCGCGTTGTCATGGCATCACATGTGAACGGCTGAACCGATTTCGATAATTCTTTTCTATTATATTCCTTGAAGTACGAGGATGGTTTTTATGTAGAGAAAACGTAAATATGTACCACGGGCGAAGCCGGGGCGGACCGCTAGTGAAGTATAAATTTATATTATTGGATTTACATTTTACCTCCCTTTTCGCAATTACACCACTAACTAAATCTATATTCATAATCCACTACATATATTATAATCGCACAAAAATAAGAAAAACCTACGTTATTGATTTTTAAAGTGAACTTAATTATCAAAAGTAGGTACCAAGTTCGCAAAAGCTCTTCGAAGCCTAACCTCTACAAAACGCATGCGCGAAATTTAGTCAATATCCACCCTTCGAACCCATTCAGTCGGCACAAACTTTAAAAATGTTGTCCCATATCTTACTATTTCTATCCTTAAGCTATGTTTGTAGCGCGAATTTGGAAGGACCTTTCCTTTTCTTTGGCCCGAAGTCTTTGGAAAAGTTTAAGAGACCCGCATTGAAATTCCTGGATCAAGATGAGTTGATGAAGATATACAGTGAGCAAGCGGCAATAGTGGTCTTCAATAACCAGGATTCCTCGACCCTCTCTAGTGGTAACTTCCCAAGACTTCGGAAGATGCTGGAAGGTCAGACTGTGCTGGTTTTACCTCAAGACTTTTTGGATGTGCACCCTGATTATATAAGTAATGAAACGCAGGTAGGTCAAAGGTTTATACTATGGTAGTTATAGCACTGATTAATACGTAAATTGTAGGCCTTAAGTTGTAGGCTCTTAACGTAAAAAGAGTGGCTCGAATCAAATAACTTATATCTGTTTAATCCGTCAGTCCTCGGATCACAGACACAATAGAAAATCTATTGTGTCTCGGCCCGATCGGCCCGCTCGGTGGTCAATGGGTTAAAAAGAACCATTTAACCAACCAAAAGCCTGTTTTGTATAAATTAATAATAATTGTATTAAATACTCAAATATGTATTATCATTAAAAATACATATTCTAGGTGCTTACTTTGCAAGGACCTTGGTCGGAAAGAGATGCCCAAATGACAGAAACTTTTGACAGATTACAAGATATCTACGGCGAAGGACGGGTTTTGGGTGTGCTAGGTAAAACAATAAATTAAATATAATTTAAATTTCAATACCAGTAATACATAGATGCAATTTTTATAAATTTTCAAATTTGTAATAATTTAGCGCCTAGCAAAAATTTAATAGCAATGGGGACTGCAATGATTTTCGTTTCTGATGAATCTAGTTGTCTTTAGTTTTCAATAATATTTTACTTAGTATTTTACATTTCAAATAATGAACATAAAATTGCGGTCTCGACTCAAACATTAATCAAAACAAAATTATGTTACTACAGTGACTTTTTTGATTGAATATTTAACCTGACAATTATTATAACTGAATTTCCACACTTTTCCACATTTATTAACAAATCCATAAAAAACCGTAAGCTGTATCACTTAAAGTCCTTCGTTATTATTATTTTTTTTATTTTAATATTACAGGTAATTCCGTATCTCAGTCTCAACCAGTAGACTACGACAGCGAATGGTCCAGAGTTCGACGTCAGGCTGAAGATGCTTCTACTACAGTTACAGCTACTACTGAAGACGAAAAACCTGCAAAAAATCTACCCAAATATGCACTGTATAATGCTACTGGTAAATCCATACTAATATTATAAATGCGAAAGTAACTCTGTCTGTCTGTCTGTTACTTAATCACGCCTAAACTACTGAAACAATTTGCATGAAATTTGGTATGGATATATTTTGATACCCGAGAAAGGACATAGGCTACCTTTTATTGCGAAATATGTACCACGGGCGAAGCCGGGGCGGACCTCTGGTACTAAAAAGTGTAGATGTGTCAGTTAGTTTTAATCTTCATATAAAGATGTGTGTTTAGAACGATAATAATGCTTTCATGCACCTTTTAATGGTTGACCAGGAATCGCAAAATGTGTTGGTAAGCGCATAACTCAAGAACGGCTGAACCGATTTCGATAATTCTTTTTTTATTATATTCCTTGAAGTACGAGGATGGTTCTTATGTAGAGAAAACGTAAATATTATGTACCACGGGCGAAGCCGGGGCGGACCGCTAATAGTGAATAAATACCTAAATGACGTTCACAGATGTTTTCGTATACGAGTATATTTGGCTATTTTCTTTAGTACATATAACTTTATAATTCTATTTATTTTAAAACATTATATGGCTACTAGCAATCTAAAGTAAACGTTAATAGGTTTTACTTAAACGACACAATCTTTAAAAGCCCGCCAACAAATGAATATGAAAAAAACAATTTGGCGATGTATCCGATCTTTTAAAAAAACTTTATTTTTTCCACATACTACATTTATAATATTTTTCACAAATCTAGGACCTCCTGGAAAAGCTGCTCTACTCTACTCTACTGGCTGGCCAGAACTCCGCTGGGAAGATGGTACCACTACTGTCCTGGATACACCAGTTGGAGAGCCCACTGTCAAACCGACCAGGCTATATACCATACTGGTGGTGCGATTTGCTGATGGTGACAATACGAGGGATAAAGTAAGACGATTACGCGTTTCTTTTTAGAACATAGACAAGAAAATACACAAAAACAAATGGTATGGGAACGTGGAAAAGCAAAATGTTCTAATAGTTCAGGAATTTAATTTTATTTGGCAACAAATAAGATGTTTTCTTCCGCTTATTCTCGATTCGATTGCCAGAAAATAGTCTATTTTAAGGATATCTACACCAGAGTTGAAATATCTATCAACCAATTTGTATAATTATTTGTAATGGTTCATATTTTTTATTTCTATATTATAATTAACTTCTGCGTGAGATAATAATTGTATTTTATTTAATAATAATTTGTAGGGACGGTTATTAATTCGCGTATAGCGGTGTATTTTATTATTTGAACGTAATCCTAATCAACATTACAAATTCTTTACCACATTTCTAATACGTCAAGTTCCAAATGTTCCTTATATTGTCAAGTTCCAAATGTTCTAGATCACTCTAGAATTCAGTTTCAAGCAATCTGGAGGTTGGTGGACCGCAGTAGGTGTGGAAGTAAAGCGAGGACTTGCCACCATTGGTCTGAATTTGCAAGCCCCTGCGCCACCTGACGCACCATCTGCTGTACTAGGCAAAGCATACCACTGTTCCTTGCCTTTGGTCTATTCTTCAGAAGAAGCGTCTTTGACTTTCCCTAATATACAGGTAAAGGTTTTTTTCTTTTTTTTATTCTTATTGGCATTGTAATAAAATTTATGAGACAATAGTAGTTATTTTCTGTAATCAACAAATAATTGACAATAATTGTTCGTATTATAAGTACACCCTTCAATTACCATTAATTATTTCGTCTTTAAAACACGTCGCAGAAGTATTTAAACACATTGCATTTTTTATTTAAAAGCGTTTACTATAAATTGTTTATAAAACATTACAAATAAAGCAATTGCGGATGACAGTAAAAAGAACTTTGTCTTGATAATTTACAGATGCAACCATTTATGGAGAGTACGGAGAAATTTTCGGATGCTTTTGACTGCATTGGATTTACATCTGTTCCTATATGGTGAGAATTTCTTTAAGATATTTAAGCGATTCCAAATTTTGCAGCGAAGTAAGAATTGGTTATGTAAGAAAATAAAATTTTATCACGTTTCTTTGTGAAAAAATCGTTGGCCTAATACTTTTCAATTTTATTCTATAAACCTAATCAGTAAATTATGACTGTAGCTTATATTATAATATATATTGCTCTCTTATATTACATGCTTGATTCCAGGTCTGGCTTGATGGTGTCGTTCATCATGCTTCTGGGTTTGTCTATCTCCATCACAATGATTATGGATATCAAGACAATGGACAAATTTGAAACGACCAGAAGCAAACAGCTAACGATCACAGTTTCTGAATAAATATATAATTCTAATTAATCTTATTTATAGACCAAAAAGTATAAATGTTGTTATTCGCTGTTTTGTATCTTCTTAAGCTTCTACTGTATAAATATGTAAATAATCAAATGAAAGAGTTTATTGTTATAGTTTTCAATTGTTATTTATAACTAGCTGACCCGTACCTACTTTTCTGGGATTAAACCAATATTTCTCTACGGGTTAAGGAAATTTTAGCGGTGCTGAAATCAAAATTTCGATTGAAGGTTGTTTCTTCTCTATACTAAATCGAATAGCAACGGGATTTTAGCTAGAGCAGGACGTCAATAATTGACTACGTTGTATTTGTATTCTCTTTGTTGACTACAACGAAAGCCAGGGAGGTTCAATAAATTATTTTTGTTCAAGTAAACACGGAATTGTTTATCAAACTGTTTTTCAAGATTTTCGGCAGGAACGTTAAATGGAAATTACTTTAAATGTTTTTTTATTAATTTTGGAAATCTATTCGCAATATGCGAAGTATCACAAGTTAAATGCAATATACATGCACTGTATCAATACAAAATTTCATATAAATAAAATTAATAAAATAGTTATTACCGAATTTACGTGAAACGGAATGTTTCATAATAACTGTCAACGCCAATAGACATTGCGACTGGCGCTGGCGGTTGCGGTTTACATTTGACAGTTTGACACATGACATTTCAAATTTCAATCACTATTCGTAATCGTATTTCGTAAATTCGTAAACAACATAAAAAAGAAGAAAATGATATTAAAGCAAATAATAATGGTGAAATTTGTATAAAAGAGCAACTATAAAACACGCGATAGGCAGGCAACTGATTATTTTACTATTACCAATATATTAAGTGTATCTACAGACGTACTTAATTTACGTAGATGGTTTTAAATTTTATAGTTTCACTCTTTTAGTGTGATTCTGTTGTCAATGTACATATATATTTTAATCTGACTTAATATTAATATGAAATCTAAGTCGAATATTTCTCAAATAACAAAAAATGCTAAAAGAATGAGGCGTTATCGATCGCTAGAAACAGAAGAGCAACGCAAGACAAGGCTAGCAAAGCTGCGAGAGCATATCGCATACCGGCGTTCTAATAAAATATGTCAGAAAAGAGCCGAAAACCTCGCTAAAGAATCCCCTACACTCTGTAACAAACAATTAGCTGATGACAGTGAGCTGTGTGTTGGACGTCAGGCAAGAGATGAAATGACTGGGTGCAATGAGCATTTAACTGTTGAAAGTAAGCATAATGGTGGAAGCTGTCATGGAAGTGACCATGATGCTGAATATGAAGCTCCTAAAGATATCAATTTAAACAATGAATGTGAAGTACTAGTTAAATATGAGATTAAAGATGAGATTGAGATCAGTGAGGACCCCTTGCTAGAAGAAATAACTATTACACCATCTATAGACAATTTCCAATGAACTTTTTATTTGAGTTGAATGCGATTGGGTTGCTTAAGTCCAAACAATAGTATTGTTTTTTTGTAAGATAGTCTAGAGAACAAATTCAAACATTTGAAGGCATCTTATACAGGCATTTTTGGTCATTTGGTAATGGTCATAACACAGTTTTACCAATTACCACCAGTTTTGAAAACAGTATCACAGATATACAGAGAAGGGAAGATTTATAATACTACAAGTGGTCTGCTCCGACCTCGCTCGTGGTAGGCCTAAATGTTTACATTTTCTCTCCATAAGAACCACCGCCGTCCTTCAAGGAATATTATAAAAAAAGATTTAACAGAATCGGTTCAGCCATTATTGAGTTATGCGCTTACCAACACATTTTGTGATGCATTTTTTATGTTATAGATATAAGTATGAATCAATCTCCAGTGAAGTCACTATTAATTAACAGTAGAGAATGTGGGTACAGATAGTTTAAAATACTTCCTTAGTTTATAGATGTTCGAATATTAGCCTTAATTATTTGTAACCTTAAATTAATGTTCTTGCCTGTGAGGTTTAAATGAAAACAATCAATAGGGTTATATGAGTGCATATTGTTTTGAGAATTTAATGCAACTCATATGTAATTATAATTTTTATTAGTTAGTGGAGTTGATAAGAGGAAGGTAAAGTTCAATATACTTATTGTATTTTTATTTCTAACTAGCGGTCCGCCCCGGCTTCGCCCGTGGTACATATTTAAGTTTTCTCTACATAAAAACCATCCTCGTACTTCAAGGAATATAATAAATAAAAGAATTATCGAAATCGGTTCAGCCGTTCTCGAGTTATGCGCTTACCAACACATTTTGCGATTCATTTTTATATATAAGAAGAAGATGAGTTTTAATATGGCTGTATAATTGTAACTTTGTTGTAATTGTAACTATTAAGAGTTCAATTTAATGTTTCATGAAATAGAATTGTGTAGTGTGTATCTATGTGGAAAATGCTACAATAAAATACATATCAAAAGTTTGACTTTTATTTCTGTTTCTTGGTTGTTGTATGGAAAGTTTTTTTATTAAGCTCTTGTGTTATTATGATATTTATAATAACATTGATACTAGGGTATAAAGATTGTAATACCAGACTAATATTATAAAGCTGAGAGTTTGTTTGCTTGAACGCGTTAATCTCAGGAACTACTGGTCCGATTTGAAAAATTATTTCGATGTTAGCCCATTTTTCGAAGTAGGCTATTGGCTATTATATCAACACGCTAAGACCAACAAGAGCGGAGCAATGTGGGTAAAGCCGCGAGGCATAGCTGATTCCAGGTCTGGCTTGATGGTGTCGTTCATCATGCTTCTGGGTTTGTCTATCTCCATCACATGGACAAATTTGAAACAACCAGAAGCAATCAGCTAACGATCACAGTTTCTGAACAAATATGTATACCTACTACATATTTTAATCCTATTAAACATAGAGTGTCTCATGGTAGGTATCTATAGATTTCCGTAATCCGTTGTCCGTGCCAATCGCCCTACGGTGCCAATCTTCCAAAAGTTCCAATCTTCCAATAGACGTTGACTTGCTGTTGCGGATTACAATTTAGGCCCTTCTCCCATTACGATACTTCTAGAATATTCCATTGAAAAGTTACATTTGGGGTTGCATTTTTTAGAGGACGCAGTTTTATTTTTTTGATGTGTAGGGGGGTTCCGTGTGAAGCTATCACCAAGTTTGTGGGGTCGCCACCCTTGTCCCACGGCCGCCATCTTGAAAATTGCGGTTGATATGGTTTTTACGATATATCTCTTTAACTATTTATTTGATAAAAAAAATTGTTAACATTGTTTGTTGCAAATTAAATTCTCTACAACTTTGGTCCAGTAACTTTTTGTCGTAGAACTATAAATAAAAAAGTTATAAGCGAAAATGTTCAGAAATTAGAGAGAAATTAGAGAAATTAGAAATTAGAGATTATTGACTGAACTGACTTGAAGTCTGGAAGCGCGTTTTTTTTACGTCGAAAAGCAGGGCTGAAATGTTCTGCAGTGTGCTTCCATTGTTCTGGAGTCTGGGAAAAGAGCCAATAGCCATTATATGTATAGTTAGGAGTACTGAAAAATAGTACTCACTTCAGAGCGCTGTAAAACCTTAGCTATTGACGTAATGAAAAAATGTTTATAAAAGTTGTTCCTCGAAAAACAATCTACAAAAATGGTCTGATATCATTTCTTCGTAAAATGATAAAAAAAAGTTTTATTGAAAAATATAAAAAGCTCTAATTTCTGAACGTTTTCGCTTATAACTTTTTTATTTATAGTTCTACGACAAAAGGTTACTGGACAAAAGTTGTAGAAAATTTAATTTGCAACAAATAATGCTAACAATTTTTTTTATTAGATAAATAGTTTAAGAGATATATCGTAAAAACCATTTCAACCGCTATTTTCAAGATGGCGGCCGTGGGACAAGGGTGGCAACCCCACAAACTTGGTTTTAGCTACTCACTGACCCCCCCTACACATCAAAAACATAAAATTGCGTCCTCTAAAAAATGCAAGGTTAGGCCTAAAAAATGTAACATTTCAATGGAGTAGAATACGATACTCGAGTAGAATACTAGTTAGATATTTGCTCGCTACCCGATGCTCCCATATTATGCGACTGAAAAATGACTAAATTCATCATTATTGTGCCTCGTTTTTGTGGACGGACGTTATAATAATAATAATAATTCGGGCGTAGGGATGTGACGACCCCATCGCCCACGGTTGGGATGTCTATTGTTTACGTGATAAAAAATATTCCACCCGTGCAGTCAGTCAACCCGCAGGACACCTTGTGGCGGGGTGTCGGGGAGTAGCGACCCCGCGGGAACCGGGTGCTCCCGGGGGAGGCCCCTGTCTTCATCTCCGGCTCGCCTTCACCGGCCGGTCGGAGTGAAGCCTGACGAGGACAGGACCCCCACCTCTGGCTTGCCTTAACCGGCCGGCCAGAGTGGAGTCGAGAGAGCTTTTAGCTCGAAGGGTTGATGCGAAGCGTAAGTGGCGAGTGGGCACGTGATGCTGGACCCTCAGGGAGCGCGTGATCGTAGTTTAAAGTCCAGGGACGCCTCTCCACCCTTAGCTGCTCACAATATGTTGCCCCCTTGTCGCACTATTGCAGCGACTTATTTCGGGGGCCCATACAGTGAGAGGGCGAGTCACCACCTGCCAACAATTTTTTGCTATATCTTAGTAGAAAGGCAGGTGCCATAGTCTTCCATAGTCCTTAATTCCGGTCCATTAACATCCCATTCCATAGCCCAGTTTATTTTATTCCCTTATCTTGCAATAGTCCTACATCGGCCGCGGACTGCCTAGGACTGTATCTCTATAGTGCAGTCATGGGCAGGCTGCGGCTGGTGTCCCACAACACAGTAAAGTTCTCTAAAGGGCCTCTGCGTGTTGGATCCGTGTCCCCACGTAAGCCTTCCAAAGGACCGGGTACCTTCCGGCTTATGATGGTACCCGAGTATTATGGAATTGAGATACATAATAATTCATTTATTTAGGGCTGATTTTTCAATCCTTGGTTAAAACTTATTCGTTGAATAATGTATAGAACTACCATTTTAAAAACAACAACCATCTAATTGCCCGTATTTGCCAGTTTACGTGACATTTTAATATTATCGTGTAATACTTTATTGGACGGATAAATTTTATCCAAGGATTAAAAAATCAGCCCTTAGTGTAACAACAGTTATGTCGTTATGTCGAGTAATCAGTGATTCCAGTGACGAAGAAGCTCTTGCAGTTAAGCTATCGCACAGCTTCTATCGCGGGCCATGAGCGCGGGGACCGAATCCAGAAATTCCGTAACGAAAAAACCTCACGCTCCCCACTCCGACGGACACGGAGGTGTGGCTTGAAGGCATGCTATGCAATAGCTTTACCGCGGCATGCAGTCCCCGAGTGCCACACGTCTTTTAGAAATTTTTATCTTTCTACCGAAGAGATACGCGCGAGACGCGACGCAAAAGCGACCAACACGGTGAGTCGTGCGATAGGTACTCATACTAGTCGCGGACGTGTAGGATACCGGTAGCGAAGTGTGCGAACCTACGTACATTGAATTACATTGTATGTGAGATACTCCGCGGCGACTAGTCTCCGAGACTTGCAGGATACTTTAATCGCCTGCACAGAGTACATTATTATAACAGCTGATCGCCTGTGCGTACTGCGTATCGTAATGGGAGAAGGGCCTTACATTTTTGACACATGACATTTCAAATTTCAATGTTAATAAAACAACCTAAAACAACACAAAAAATATTTATAAATTACCATATAAAGGCAAAAGAAGAGTGTTAAGAAAGCAAATACTCATAATGGTGAAATTTGTATAAAGGAGCAACTATAAAACATGCATTAATTAATAATTAATATTAATATGAAATCTAAGTCGAATATTTCTAAAAGATCAAGAGAGGCTAAAAGAAAGAGGCGTGCACTATCGAAAGAAACAGAAGAGCAACGACAGACAAGGCTAGCAAAGACGCGAGAGCGTGTCGCATACCTGCGTTCTAAAAAAATATGTCAGAAAAGAGCTGAAAAGCTCACTAACGAATCCGCTACACTATGTGACAAACGATTAGCTGGTGACAGTGAGCAGTGTGTTGCATGTCACACAGCAGATGAAATGACTGGGTGCAATGAACATTTAAACGATGAATGTGAAGTACTGGTTAAGTCTGAGATTAAAGATGAGATTGAGATCAGTGAGGACCCCTTGCTAGTAGAAAGAACTAATTCACCCTCTATAGACAATTTCCAATGAACTTTTTATTTGAGTTGTATGCAATTGGGTTGCTAAGTATAACAATAGTATTGTTTTTTATAAGATAGTGTAGACAATAAATTCAAACATTTCAAGGCTTCTTATACAAGGACTTTTGAATCGTCATAACACAGTTTTACCAATTACCACCAGTTTGGAAAGCAGTTTCACAGAAATACAGAGAAGGGAAGATTTATAATACTACAAGCGGTCTGCTCTGACCTTGCTCATGGTAGGCCAATATTTTTACATTTTCTCTCCATAAGAACCACCCTCGTCCTTCAAGGAATATTATTAAAAAAGAATTAACGGCTTGGTTCAGCCATTACTGAGTTATGCGCTTACCAACACATTTTGTGATGCATTTTTTATATTATAGAAAGTATGAATCAATCTCCAGTGAAGACAGAAATAATTAACATCTACTGTTAATTATGCGGGTGCAGATAGTTTAAAATAACTTTTGTAGTTTATAGATGTTCTAATATTAGCCTTATAATTTATTTGCAACCTTAAATTAATATGTTAAAAGTAGTTTATGTAATTTTTATTAGTTATAGTGGAGTTGATAAAAGCAAGGTAAAGTTCATTATTTATGTACAGTGTAAACTCTATATAACGTCACTTAAGGGACCGTGCATTTTTCGACGTTATAGAGAGTGGTCGTTAAATGGAGAGAAAGGGAAAATTACATGATTGGTCCAGAGACAGGAATATTATTTTGACATTGCCTATGAAACCATGTTATCATCGCTTGATCAAGGTCTTCATATTGAGGTTTCTTCAATTTTTTGGCAGATCGTCCATCTTCTTCGGCATGCAGAATTTTTTCTTTATTTTTCTATGTCTGCATTTCTGAGAATCTTCGGTATGTCAGTAAAAAAGAATGTAAACAACTACATTTTCATTGATTTCGGCAACTTAATCAGTACTTCCTAGTCCTAGTTCCTAGTTGTAATGTCTTATTGTGGTCGTTAATTAGAGTGAGCGTGATGCTATATGGAGTGTATTATTGTATAGACAACAATATAAACCAACCAAAGTCGAGAAATCTTGACGTTATACGGAGTTTGACGTTAAATGGAGTGTTTTTATATAGAGTTTACACTGTATTTTCATTTCTAATGAGTTTTTGTATGGCTGTATAATTGTAACTTCTAAGTGTTCAATTTAATGTTTCATGAAAAAGAATTGTGTAGTGTGTACCCATGTGAAAAAAGCTACAATAAAATACATATCAAAAATTTGACTTTTATTTCTGTTTCTGGTAGTTGTATGGGAAGATTTTTATTAAGTTCTTGTATTATTATGACATATAGGTATATGTATATAGTATCAATGTTATTACATAATATAATGTAATAACATTGATACTGGAGATTATAATACCAGATAAAACAAATAGATAAATAAAAAATATATTATTAAAAAAAAATCTAAGTGCATCAAATCATTCAATGGCTCGTAGATGTTGTCTTTTTTATTAAAACTGCATTTTGTCGCCCTTACAGTAGGTACTATTTACTAAGGAATAAAAACTTACCAATTACGAATTCAGACAGTTGTAAACAGGATCACCACTGTGTCATGACTGTGTCACTAAATCCATAGCATAATATAAAGTACATCGACGCGAGTATTCTAATTTTTTCCATTCATAAAACGTTTTGTTTCGAACCCGTCACCACCCCGCCAAATTGCCGCCAAATTTGATTGTAGTCGGAACTTGGAAGCCTTGCTAAAGCCTTGCCACAGCTTAGTAATAAAATTATACTATGTATTACCACAGAATATAAGTACTACCTAAGAGTACTCTTTTTTTTTTTTTTTTTTTTTAACGTGAGGAAATTCATCATGAATACCGACTGCTTCGGGGGCAGCAGCACGGTTATGTCAGACTCCTACTGACTAAAACCTCACGGTGGCCTACTACCGCGCAAGTAAAGAGGGGATCCCGGGATCTCCGGTAGGAACGCCTCGCGCGCCTGCCATTGACCTAAGAGTACTCTGTACTAACTAGTAACTACTACTTACTAGTAACTAGTACGTTTAATAACGAATAAATCAGGACTATGTCAAAAATAATTATTTGATAATTCCTTTGAGAAAAATAGCCATTAAAATATTATACATACAATAACTAGATTTCCGACCGCGGCTTCGCCCGCGTTCTCAAAGAAAAACTCGCATAGTTCCCGTTCCCGAGGTATTTCCGGGATAAAACCTATCCTATGTGCTTATCCAAGTTACCCTCTAAAATGTGTGCTAAATTTCATTGTAATCGGTATAGTAGTATTTGCGTGAAAGAGTAACAAACAAACACACACACATCCTCACAAACTTTTGCATGTATAATATTAGTAGGAAGCACTTTTAGTTAGAAAATCAATAATAATTAATAGACATCGGATTATATGCACTAACAAAATGCCAAAATATGCATGCAAATATGCACTAAAAAAGGCCGAAATATGCACTAAAAACGACTGATATGCCTAAAATATGCACAATACAAAATCAAAAAACCTTTATTATTTTTATATATTTAAATCAAAAATTGTACAAAAACAGTGAAATTTTCTTGAAATTAAGTATAGTTTTTGTGCCAATATACAATTAAGCATTTTTACCAAATTTTCGAGCGCAAATTTGTCACGTTTATCACCCGCGAGCCCAGTGTTGCCACTTTAGACTTTTCCGGGCTAAATCTAGCCCTTTTTTGGAATTCAACCCGTGTTTTAAGTTTTTAGCCCCAAAAGGTTACCCTTTTAGATAAATTAGTTATACTTATCGATACATTTGTTTGCTAAGAATGACACATCAACACGTCGACATTCAAAATAGGGCTAGATTACTCTAGCCCTATTTTGAATGGCTCATAATTTACTTAAAAAGTTAAAATGGAGCCCATTTTGTAATTTTTTGCCATTTTACCATGCCAAAATAGGGTTTTTTACTCGCTGAGCGTTCTGATTGGCTAATAAAGGTTAGTCGACCAATCAAAACTCCCGCTACTTAACGAAATATGCACGATTGGGGAAAAAGGCTAAAATATGCACTAACGCCGTAATTGGAGAGTTTTATGCATTTGCATATGCAAATATGCAAATGCATATAATCCGATGTCTAATAATTAACTATTTTTATTTTAACTACCTACCTACACGCTGCCTGTGCCTCAGGAATTCGTCTTACTCACTTGGTTCCATAATTTCGGAACTTATTTATCATAAAGAAATAGATAAGATTATGTTTTCGAATTACGTTCTCTTTAAATTATGTAAACGCAATACAAACATGAGCTAGCTAGCTATTGCCTATCATAATATAATATTACGTAAATACATTGCCATTATATGAGTGGTTACACGTAACTTTGGTAAACTTTGCCAGCCGGTTTGGAGACGCAGAAAGTCTTTTAATGTGTTTGTCATACGATTCGTATAGTCAAGTTTATTGATTAGGGAGTGGGTTAATGTATACGCGAAAAGCGTTTTAAATACAGGGTGTCCCAAAAAGTAGTGATATACTGAAGCTGGGAGGTAGAGGAATTAGAGGGCTATCCGAATCACCCCCATGTGTGTTATGCGATTTTTCGTACTTTCGGAGTTATGACGTTTTTTTCAATTTTTCATCTATCGCCGAGTACGATCAAATTTTTATTTATGGTGACGTGAATTATTGCGCTAGATACTTGATTTTTTTTGTGTGCTAAGCTGAAAGATAGGCCAATTCAGTATGGTAACATTTACTATCGTTAGATCTTCAAATGGAATAAAAAAAGAATTAAATGCCAAGAAAGATAAAATTACCCAGTATGCTCATAAATTTAAGGGCCCATAAAAAAATAAAATCACATAAAAAAGGTTTTCCATTTGGCTTTTAAAAACTTGCTCTATCGATCAGGTAGCTACCCTAAAAATTTCATTTTATTATTCAGAAGGGTTCAATCGAAAAATTGAAATCTAAATGTGGTAAGTGCAAAATTTTTATTAACATGATGATCACTAAAACCAATAAATAGGTGTTTAATTACCAGAATTTTTTTAAAATAGCCCCGCTGTTGCTCAATGCAAGTGCGACATCACCGTAAAAAGTTGTCTTTTAAATGTCTGAATGCTCTTTTATCATTTTTAATGGTTTCTTCTGCTACTATGAATTTCCGGGTTATTTCGTCCAAATTGTGGCA
>CAJQZN010039194.1:0-10723 GCA_907164685.1 Colias eurytheme | reverse complement strand
AGTGTGACTGTCAAAACGATAATTTTGTATGGAGTGTCCGGGGTGTGACCTAACTATAATTTAAAAATGATTGCATGCCAGTTGACATGGCGAACACTTAGGTACAATAGGTATTAAAGCGAAAACTAGATAAAATACAAAAAAACATCAATAAAAAGTTACGAAAATACGAGATTTAAAAATAAAATAGTTACGACTTACTTGCGCTTAAAGTTTTCCGTTTGCTGTCTGAAACACTAAAAGAAACACAATTTGATGTATTTGAAATAGCGTCTGCGGTCTGCCTAAACATTAATTTTCCATTGTTTATTAAAACAGACAATAAATGTATCGCGCCAAATCAAAAACACAAAAAATTGCATTTAAATTTTATGAAACTACGATATCAAAAATCAGGAAAAAACATTTAATACTAATCCTTCTAGCTATGTACAATAACTTTATAAAATAATTAACGAATTGAATAGAGTCTTCTTCACACAAAAATAATATTGTAGTGACGATGTAAATTCTAAACTAATATTATGGAGATCAAAACCCATAGAAATCTAAATAACAAGACACTAGAAGTCGTAAGCGCGCGTGACATTGTCGCCGCTCAGGTGGTTACCATTCCACAAGTCTGTTCGTCGCTTGGTGGTCGCTTGTTCAGTTGTTTCTGACACGTGCGTGAGTAAACATGGTGTGTTGCAGCATTTCCCAGTGCGGAAATTCTTCCATAAATTGTAATTATACTAATAAAGGAATAACATTTCACCGGCAAGTATTTTTGTTTATAAATATTGCCGTTTTTCCTTAAAATTAAACAATATTTACAAGCAATACGAATGACACAGTCAACCGTTCCTCTCATCACGTTTAGCTATACATTGCCTTTTACTATTGTCAACATCTGACAGGTCGGTTGTTAAATTATAAACAGACGTTCGAACTGGTGCGACCGGACCACCGTACTCGTGCGGTGCGATCGACTCGCCACACGACCGCACCGCACCTAGGGTTGCCAGTATTTGATTTAAGGGTTAACAGCATCAAAAATACGAGTTTTAGTTATTTTTTACGGCAGATAATTAAAACAGCAATGTTAAATAGAGAAAATTTATTTTTGGCATTTATATTTGCTGTTGGAAGAAACAGCTTTTAATAGCTTTTCATTTTCTAAAGCGAATGTATAAAAATCTTTGCACGATAATTTAAAATTACAATTAATTTGCAGCTTCGCCTTTACAGTTTCAATATTCTATCGGTTTCGGCTATCCGTCCAGGCATTGCCGCACAAAGAAAATATTCTTTGTTTAAAAATTACGATTAAATTTACGATTTTTAAAAAAACATTTAAAATATTGGAATTTTCGCGGCCGACTGAGCTAAATAAATTCGTATAAAAAAATAGATACACTAGCGACTAGATAATTTATTACGTTGCTAATATATGAAGTGATTAAAGGCGCAAATTATCCCTTTTTGAAATTTTCGATATTGTCGATAGAGGCGAAAGTATTGTAATTTTTACTGATTTTCGTTTTTATTTTTTTATATTATATGCAGGCGTTAGTAGAAGCTCTGTTTAGTACCAAAAGAAACCTTGAACTGAGTTCTACATGTGACAAAAATACCACATTCTAGCCACGAAGTTATTACGAGATATAGATTTTCAATAAATTCGTGGTTAGATTGTTGTATTTTTTTCACATGTAGACCTCAGTTCAAGGCTTCTTTTGGTACAAGTACAAGTACAAGTTACAACCATTGAAAAGAAGAAAACGAAGAGAAAAGAATGGGCAAAATTATATTTAAAAGACAGGGATTCATTCAGACATATTATGCAGTCATATCATAAATCTTTGTAGAGATCTAAAATTTATATTATTAATCTTTTTTCAGTATTAGCCACGTCTACCGACGCCATCGCCATTGATAACGATTGACCGACGTCCGTTTTGTTTGGCGGTAGAACTGTGACTAAAGCTGTAATAAGTATATAGTCTATGACTAATGCGCTGTCCGGTGCGATCGCCCGTCCACACGCGCGAATTTGGTACGGTCCGCACCAAGTTCGGATGAAAAAACCATCGAACCAACCGTACCGTCAATAATAATAATTATGTCCGGCGGACCACTGTACACATGATCGAATATGGTCCGGAGCGCACCAAGGTCACGGTGCGGTCCGTACCAAATTCGAACGTCTGTTTGTAACTTTATAACTGCCAGATGTTATCAAATGACAATTACAAGAAGCAATGTACTGCATTGTTAACGATAAAGAGTAAATAGTCGCAAGCTAGTGATGTGATGTGTTAAAATTTTTCGATATCGTAATACGATGTTTTTTTGCGTAATATGACGACTGATGGAATAATTAGATTATATTTTAATTTGAATTATATTTTATTTTTATAACTGATATATAACTTTTTAAACTAAGTACATCGATACAATCATTTTCGGACAATTTTACTGTCGATACAGAATCACATTAATTAAATATACAATAATGCCATAATGTAAAGGACATTCTTCGCTTAGGTTGACAAAACTATTTTATGTTAAATATATTCTTTGTAGATTTCCACAACGCCATCCAGACATTATGGACGAATGGATATCCGCGACTGGGAAAAGAAATTGGTTCCCTACAGGCTATAGTAGGATATGTTCAAAACATTTCAAAGAAGATGATTTCAATGTCACAACAAAAAGACGTACATTAAGTAATTGTTATAACTCTTATAATTTTTGGTGGTCTGGCGCGGTTCTGCATCAGGTGTTCGAGATTTTCAAATTTAAACTCTCAGTTTCTAAACCCCCTCCATTTTTTTAAATATATAATGTACAGACACTGTTTTATTATTTGTATATACAGGGTGTCCCACTATTGGTATACTAAGCGCGAAGGAACTTGTAGTTTTGCATACACTGATCACGTAAAAAATACTTTAAAAAAAAATTACGTCCAAAATTTTTTGCTAAATTTTTCCTGAAAATCCATGTTTTCTTCTCTAGCTTCGCGTAGCCGGCATATACCGCTTCTCTAATATGAGCATTTTATCTATGAAAACATAATCTTAAACGATAGCTCACGTGCTGGTGGCAAAGTTGGGCGGCTCGCTTGTTAGGGGTGTACTTACACATAGAGTTTTAAGAATTCATCTATTTGAAAAAAAAATGCGTCTGGAATTTTTTTATTATTTTTTACGTACTCAGCGTATGCAAAACTATAACCTCCTTTGAGCTTAGTATACCAACAGTGGGACACCCTGTATAGATAAATAAAAAGTAGTATACCAAAAAATCTACACTCATACACTTAAATGTATTCCTACTCAACAACACGGTTTTATTAAATCACGGAACGTTACTACTAACTTATTAGACTTAACACATTACACAAATAACAACATGAGTGAAGGAGCACAGGTCGATGTAATTTACACAGATTTCGAGAAGGCATTTGATAGAGTAAGTCATAATGTTCTTATCCGTAAGCTTTATGCGGTGGGTATCAGGGGTGATCTTCTCAGATGGATAGAGTCTTATATCAGGAACCGCAGTCAATCGGCGATTCTAGGAGGGTTTAAATCAGATTTTGTTGATATTACTTCGGGCGTCCCGCAGGGATCGCATCTCGGTCCCTTATTGTATAACATTTATTTATTCGACATTGGTAACTGCTTTGTAAATTCTAATTTCTTACTTTATGCTGATGATAAAAAAATATTCAGAAAAGTCACTTCCTCTTACGATTGTCAATGCCTTCAGGATGATCTTAATAGATTAAGTGACTATTATAAATTAAATAAAATATCAATTAATATAAAAAAATGCCAAAAAATAAGTTTTACCCGTAATAGAAATAATAATATTATTTGTTTTGATTATAAAATTAATAGTGAATCTATACCTGCTGTTACTTCAGTAAGGGACCTAGGTGTGATTCTGGACGTCAAACTTGCATATCGTACACACGTGGATTTTATTGTTCATAAAGCCTACAAAAATCTTGGTTTCATCTTGCGACAAGCTGATCCATT
The DNA here is from genome assembly GCA_907164685.1 of Colias eurytheme. Lineage (NCBI taxonomy): Eukaryota > Metazoa > Arthropoda > Insecta > Lepidoptera > Pieridae > Colias > Colias eurytheme. Next base: position 6,689 of record CAJQZN010039194.1, on the reverse strand, counting down.
TAACGACATTACTTGCTTGAAAGTTCTTTATTTTGCCTACGTACGTAGTGTTCTCGAATTTGCAAGTGTGATCTGGCGACCGCAATATAAATGTCACATTAAAAGATTGGAAGCAATACAAAAAATATTTGTGAACAAAATGAATTATAAAACAAAACATTATTCGTTGAATTATGAACAGGCTTGCTCACATTATGGGTTAAATACTTTGGAGGATAGGAGAGATATAATAGACATTATGTTGTTATACGATATCGTGAACAACAAGTTTGACTATTCCACAGCGTTGGAAAATATAAAGTATCTTGTACCCACACAGCGTACTCGCCATACACGCCTATTCCACGTGCCGGCTACATCAACTAATTATCTAAAAATGTCACCGCTCCATAGGCTCCCGGACATTTATAATAAAAAATTTTCTTCTGTGGATCCCTTCTGTTTATCGCGTACTAGTTTTAAAAAGCAAATTTTACAATTAATCAATACTGAAACTCAGCTCACATAATAATATAATACATTAGCTTTTTACACTCACATATTCTCATACACGCACTTTCACACACACACACACACACACACACTCACAATCACATCCTACTTAACTGGTTTTACTTAATATTAAATTAAGTTGGTTTTAATTTATTATGAATTCGTAGATATTTAAAACATTTCCTTTCTTTATAAATACTTATTGGGCTTGATCAATGCTTACTTTACCTACATGAAATTAAAATATTTTCTCTTATCATTTGTAAAATTCTTATACTAGTCTTTGTTCACATACGTATATTATTTTTACTACCTATCGGTGTACCTTTTAATTGGCGTAGCTTAGTATTTATTCATCTCAAAAATTGTATCACTAGCTGTAAGGTACCTTATCATAAATAAATAAATAAATAAATAATAAATAAATAAATATTTAAGTACATAACATGTTTTTATTTCTTATACCTATATGTACAGTCTGCCGTGGGCCCACGAGATGAGCCTACCACTGTATTAAAATCAACAACTATATATTTCTTATTTGTTAACTATCACTTAACTATCGATAACAAGGCTGATGAAGTCTTACATCACTAAAGCGTTGAATGAACGTTAATGAAATTTCAACCTTATTTCTATGCGTTGAGGTTAAAAGTTATTTCTATCAAAAATTAACGCCCTCTGTTGTCGAGTAGCCGAACTTTTTCGTATTTGAAGTTTCTAAGCAAAAGGAAACAAAACATCTTACGTACCTAGGGATGTTATATTAAAATAAACCGTAAAGTCGTGAGTTAGGGTACATATTAAAATGCGAAGTTTATTATTTATGTTAGTTTTCATTAAAATGAAGCTGTCCAATAAAAGGCATAGTTTACTGGTGTGAACTGTCTAGATATCGTTTTAAATGTGTGGATTTTGGCGACAGTGGTTTTCATACTAATTATGACATTACAGCACTTCTATGTGTCTTGTTATTTAGATTTCTATGTCAAAACCTAATATTTTCAGTTTATCTCATAAAGTAATCGATCGATTTTTAAAAGCCTTTTACCATATTTTTTCCGTGTCCAGCTGAAGCCAGGACAAGCGGTTAATATCCTACTTAGTAAATAATCTACGCAGTAAAAAAACGTTATTTTAAATTTCAAAACACCACTTCAAGACTGCAGATATTCGAAACGATAGTTCGATATATATTTATTGTTGCTGTACTTACGTAGGATCTTTATTTTTATTCTGCCATCCCATGGGAATAAACCAACTTCAAGCAAACACAAATATATTATAGGTAATTTTTCAAATATGATATTGCATTGAAGTTTCTGTCAAAACCATTTGTGTGTTAGAAGATTGAGAGAACGAAGTATTTATGTAAATAGCATGTAAATAATTATGGTCTAAAAGAAAGTAATTATAGTCGAGCCAATTTAATAGGCAACATTTGACGTATATCAATTTTATCTTCGAAGAGAAGTAACCTGCTTAAAACATCGATTAAATTGAATTAATCGATACGGAGTTCAAACATTTGTCAATCGAACTTGAAACACATGTAAATTTTAAAATTCATCTGGCGAATCCCTGTCCCAGTAATATACTTTCTTTCGTAAATTTAAGGAGCGAAATAAGTCAAGTATAATACATAATTAATAAAAACACAACGCATTTATTTATTTATGGTGATTTTTATCCACAAGTAATCAATGCATTTGATTCTAGATGTCAGGTTTCGATTTTTAGAGTAACGTCTCTGGTAATTAATAAGAAAAAAGGTTTATTGACACAAAATTGTAGCGACGTCAGTTCTTTAAATCAGAAATTTTTTATTATGTTTAGAATTGTTTATCAGTAAAATCAAATCTTAAAATTACTTGTATCGGTCATTATTATTATAAATATGTAATCGTAATTGAAAAAAGTTAAGCAAATGTGCAGTTCTAACAAAACGAAATATCATGTCATTCTATGTCGTCGTTACTAGGTTACCTTGTTGAATTTTGTTGAACTGTCAAATGTTGCCTATTAAAATGGCTCTACTATAGATTAGAAAGTAATGAGTAATTTTTTGGCAAAAAAGCAAGCAATGAATTCTATAAAGTACAGTAATTTTAAAATATTTGAAGTCGGTTAAATTCCTGGCGATCGCGTTATTAAGGAAATCTCTGAATGCCGACTTTACTTTGAAAAATAATGGAATGTTTTCTTTGAATTTTCTATTAACAGTAAAGTAACAGTACATATTAATAGTACATACTTTCCTTCTAAGTGGCATTATACATTTTTTTATACCTAAAGATGATTTTTAATAAGTTACTAGAGTTGCGGTTAGTTGTACTGGAGGGCTTCGGTACTATCTTTGGCGTACCAAAATCCAGTGAAGATGAGTTTCTTGGCAGTTATTGGGTTCCTTTGATGGTCCAGCAGTTACATTTTGCGAGTGCGGCTTAGGAAGTGAATGTTCATGATGAACCAGTGGAGTTGGTCTCTCGTTCATCGGGTGAGGCTGAGTATTCGGTTTGAAAGTGCTCGGAGTTTTAGTAGATGGTTTTCCATCCGTGACAGGATCAGGCAGAACGTTTTGACAGCTATCGTGATCTCCTTTGGATTCATCCAGACCTACAGCTGTCATGCTAACAGGTTGTTGATAGTCTTGGCCAACAGATAAAAGTTTGTTGTTTACCTGAAAACTTTGATGAAGAATGTTGCTCAGCTATAAACTTCGGTGACGGTTGATCGATTGGAGGCTGCGGTGACGGTTTTCGAACAGTTGGAGACTGCAGTGACAGTTTTTGCTTCGTTGGCGGCTGTGGTAAAAGTTGATGCTCAACCGGAAGTTTTGCTGAAGTAGATTGGACTGAATGTTTAACTGACTGATTTTCCTTGATAATTTCAGGTTGAGTACTTTGCTCGGTGTTTATCTCGTCATTGGGAACGTAGTTTATCTTTATCAGCTAGGCTATTCTGTAAAACACGCGCCCGAACTCGCATCTCACCTGAGTGAGTCGACTCACTTCACTTTCGAACGTTCGAGTTTTTGGTTTCGCATTCTGTAAACATCCACTCGGCAGAGGCGAAGCGAAGCGAGTCTCACTTCGAAACTCACTTGCCGAGTGAAGGGAAATTATAGATTTGAATTTATCGACATTGTTATTATCTTTAAAATGCGGCAATTCAACACATTTTGAAGACATAATAACACTTTAGTATTGTACCGTGGGTGGAATTAAACTAAAATTGCAATTTTACACTGATAAATTCTTTAAAATTAAAATAATTCTAGCGTCACTGAAAAAAAAAAGGACGATTGTCTGTGGTTCGTTCGTGACGTTTGTTTATTTCTCAAGTGGTTTTTTGTACCTAATTTTAAAGTGATTCGTGTTGCATTCTTTCTAAAAGTTTTGTTGGAGTTTTAGTTAATGTTTGAGTTTGGCTTTATTAAGTTGTTGTGTAGTTGGTGTTAAACGTGTTGCATAAATTATTTAAAGGAGAAAACTGCAAAAATAACAACTATGAGGTGAGTAATGTGATTCTTGTATTTAACTAAAATATTATCATAAACAACAAGCTTATTGAAATATTTAACTTAAAATCTTAAACATTTTAGCTCCTCGGAAAGGTCGTCTCATCCCTCCAGTGCCCAAGTAGAATCTAGTCGACTATCTTAGCAAACATCCTAGCTTAGCCAAGGGTTTTTCAAAAGTCCCGAAGTGCTAGAGACGAAGCTAGAAAAACATGGGAGGAGTTGACTATCAAATTAAATAGCTTGGGAGGCTGCACTAAAACATGGAAACAGTGAACAAAGGTAGGCAATAGACATCTTTATATATAAAAATGAATCGCAAAATGTGTTGGTAAGCGCATAACTCGAGAACGGCTGAACCGATTCCGATAATTCTTTTTTTATTATATTCCTTGAAGTACGAGGAGGGTTCTTATGTAGAGAAAACGTAAACATGTACCACGGGCAAAGCCGGGGCGGACCGCTAGTATTATATAAAACTATTCATCTTATACCGTGTAGGTATCTGGCTTACCTACATATTAATAAACTTTTAATTTTGCTTTAGTATTGGTCTGACAAAAAGAGTGCCGTGAAGAAAAAAGCTGCCCTAAGATACCGGGCACCCAATAAGACTGGTGGTGGATGTGAATCGGTGGTGGAGCTTTCAGAGGTGGAGGAGAAAATACTCACATTAATGGGCGGGGAAGGTTTTGCAATTGGTGATAGGCATTTGGAAATTAATCCATTTGAAGTAAGCTATTGTTATCGATTTTGTTGATCCGATACATGTATGTATGTAAAATATAATTATTCAATGTCATGTTCTTTTTTTAGGAAATCCCCGTCCTTACTGATGCCACGAAAGCCCCACATTGCTGACTTCATCTATGATAAATGAAACCACAACTATTGTAAGTAAATACCTAGTGTATTAATGAAATATTACTTAATATTAAACAACTTATTAGTAAATGTTTCTTATATTGTTCTATAAATACCAAGTCTTGGATGAGACTGCTATAAATACGGAAAATGTTTGTATGGCAGATACTGAGGTATATATTAATAAGATATTATGAAAATGGTACTTTTTTATTGATTCCAGTATTTGAAATACTATGTTTTTTTTTCAGAGACCTCAACTAATTCAGCAATATGTTGACTGTATCCCGAATCCCGAACCTTCCCCTGCTCATACACCACCGAGAGCGGAGGTAACGAGCCCTCTGCAAGCAGTTACCCCCTCTGGCTCAGGCAACTTTCCTGCTCGACGTCGATTGAATGTCGCGGGTCCATCACCACGTCGTACTACAAGTAATTATGAGATTTATGAATTGATTTACAATATTTATAATCCATACTAATATTATAAATGCGAAAGTAACTCTGTCTGTCTGTCTGTCTGTTACTCAATCATGCCTTAACTACTGAACCAATTTGCATGAAATTTTGTATAGAGATATTTTGATACCCTAGAAAGGACATAGGATAGGTTTTATCCCGGAAATCCTACGGGAACGGGTTTTTCTTTGAAAACGCGGGCGAAGCCGCGGGCGGAAAGCTAGTCAACAATAAAAATTTGGAAATACATACAAATAAAACTAAATAATACTTGATAATGAATTAAGGAAATAATAATAACATCAGAAGACTTGTCAAAAATGCGTCACCGCGACCGGTGGAAATAATAATAAATTAATATTTATTTTTACGTTTCAGGGTCATCGAGTCGTCCACAACAACGGCAAAGAAGACGATCACCTCCATCACAAAGGCGGCAATCTCAATTAACAACCTTTACTGAAAGGTTTCTTAGCTTGGAAGAGCAACGGATTGAGATTGACCGTCGCTACTGTGAGTTACAGGAGGTGATGGTCAACTCACAAAGGGAGACCAACAGAATGACAGCAGAGGGCCTGATTGCCGTCGGGGAAGGTCTTAAATTATTAGCTGAAAATTTAAAAAAATAAAATACTTTTATACTTAAATACATTTATTAGTTCTTAACTTATTTTAGTAGTAAAAAATTATCTGTGGTTTTACTTATAGTTTCTTAATTTACTAATACATTAGTTTATAAGCCCTAATTGAGTTACTAACACCTATGAATATAATTTTCCGGAATAAATAATTTGCATTGATTTTTGTTTGAATTAATTATAATTACCGCGTGTTCCTTGCCCTCCATAATTCATTTATCAATCTTTGTCTACATAGCTGACCAAGTGCAGTTTCATTGGGTACATCCTCATTTGAAGCTACACTTTGTCTGGTCCTATGAAAACCAGCCTCAACCTCTAGCTCTGAATTGAGTATGGCTGGAGCTGGCAGGCCGGCACGATTACAAATATTGTGAAGCACGCAACATGCTATTACAATCTTCGAAACCGTGTCGGGGTCATAATGTAGGACTCTATGTGCTAATAGGCATCTAAATCTGGCTTTAAGGACCCCAATTGTTCTTTCTACGGTGTTTCTTGCAGTAGCATGCAGCTGGTTATAGTGATGTTCTGGTGTTCCCTCGTCTGCATTTGGAACTGGCACCATTAGGTACTGACGCTGCGGATACCCAGAATCACCTGTAACAATGAATATTGTTAAAAAATAAAATGTTTTGTCATCAACAATTATATTTTTATTAATGAAACTAGGAGTTTTCAATGATTTCGCCTGCTCTCCAATTTTTATGAATTCC
>CAJQZN010039190.1:0-10451 GCA_907164685.1 Colias eurytheme | reverse complement strand
ACAGCTTACGAAAAAACGTGTGTCTCTTTTTTGCTCCTACCCTCGAATCCGCTCCTACCCTCGAATTACTACCTCGAATATTATTGTATAGTAGTTGGGCGTGAAAGTAAAAAAACAAATGAAAAGTGTTTTCCATATGATTATTTATTAAATTTACGCGATTAAGAATAATTTCAACGATACAATTTAGTAACCGAGAATTCAGAGGATTAAAGAAAATACCTGCCTGATCATTTTATCAAACTCTAAAAGAATTATGGTTATTTCGCATCACTCGGTTTATTAGTTTGGTAATAATTATTAAAGGTAGTTACAACCCTAGCCATTGAGTCGAACGGTAGGCAACACAATATCGACTTTGTGCGGGTACATATGGTACATTTCTTCTTGCTGTGAAGCGTAATTATTATTATTAAGATTTTTTAGGCTATTTTGAATCAGCTGTTCTAATTTAATTCTAGAAATTTATTAAAACGTGATTTTTTTAAAAGTATATTATGAGTTTATAAATACCTCAACCAATAGTTATTGTGTCCTATCCTCATTTCTTTATATCTTGGTAGTTAACTAAAGTGTTAAATTTACATAACCTCAACAACAACATTTACACTGCCACTGCACTAAAACTAAACTAACTAGCTCTCTAGCTATAAGAACCATCCTCGTACTTCAAGGGATATAATAAAAAAAGAATTATCGAAATCGGTTCAGCCGTTCTCGAGTTATGCGCTTACCAACACATTTTGCGATTCATTTATATATATATACTAGCGGTCCGCCCCGGCTTCGCCCGTGGTACATAATATTTACGTTTTCTCTACATAAAAACCATCCTCGTACTTCAAGGAATATAATAAAAAAAGAATGATCGAAATCGGTTCAGCCGTTCTCGAGTTATGCGCTTACCAACACATTTTGCGATTCATTTTTATATATAAGATAAGATTATGTGAAAATAACCAGGAAGGTGAAAAACATATTTACGAAAACATAGTAACATAATATGGCTGTCGCTACAATAATTATATTTCAATTTTATCTTTTTATACCTAGTAGAACTGGCCGACGAATAAAAAAAATCGTATTAGAATAAATACAATAAATTACGGAACAAAAAAAGGATTGTAACTGAATTAGGTATGTTTGTTTCTGGGCGCACCGTTTTCGACGACGCGACGCGCGACGTAAGCGTATAGGTATAGGTACCTACTTTGCTAAAACAAACTAATAAAATTGTGTGTCTGTCTGAAAATTCGGAAAAGCATCTTTTGCAAGTTTGTAATTACTTTGATAGTTTACCGATTTATAATAATTGTAATTGTAATTGTATAATATATAATTTGCAATGTGGTGAAATTTCATAAAAATCACGGGCCAATTTTTTGTTTTGAATCCCACCGAAAATATAATTGCGTTATTAGAATAATTAATTACTATACCTACCCACGATCAATTATTACAATATAGTCTCAAATGCATACTAGAGAAATATTGCAATTTGATTCAATTAAAATGCATAGCATACAAAAATAAATTCACAACACAAGAAATTCCGCGCGCAAATCATAGCGCGTGTCAATGAAATCAAGAATGTTTTATATCAAGCCGACGCGGACGACGACGCGACGCCGAACAAAAGTACCTACGACGGACGACCACGCTTCGAGTTGCCAAACAACATGAGTAATAAATTGTTTACAAAAAAAACAAGTTTTCCATTTTTCTGTATGAGTAGACAGAACTTCAAAACGCCACCTGCTACGGTTTATATTATGAACGATTGTTATAAAAATAAAAGTTATATTTGTTGGTGTAAACTATTTTATTGATCAATAATTTTGGAATTTAAAATTGTCAACATTGATTACAATAAAACGCAGTTTTATTTTATTACACTATTGTTTTTTTTATCAAAACATGTATTTGAAGTACCATATAATATTATGCTGATCCAAGCATTTTCACTCAAAACTTATATCACTAATGATTTGTAAAAGTAAATTATTTCAATATACATTTCATAACCAACATGTAAGAATAATTATTATTATTCCTACCTACAACAACAAACCTAAAACACTATTTACTATGGGAAAATAACCAGGAAGGTGAAAAACATATTATTATTTACGATTTCGACGCACTCGACTTTTAGTAAAATATAGTAGGTAAACATAATATTATGGTTTTGATTTTTGCTACTAGTATAAGAAAACTGCGTGTTCAAACTACTTGTTTGTCTGTCTGAAAATTCGGAAGTACTTTGGTAGTTTACCGATTTATAATAATATTGTATATATCGTTGTTTAAAAAATATTCAAACACAATAAAATATGATATACCTATGTACTGATTTATCACTGGTTTCAGTGATGAACTGATGAGTCAATTATAGCCACTATACTTTCGTCATACATGTGTATGAACTATGATTGATGTGATTTGCAATGTGGTGAAATTTCATAAAAATCACGGGCCAATTTTTTGTTTTGAATCCCACCGAAAATACATATTATATTACTAATTGCGTTATTAGAATAATTAATTACTATACCCACGATCAATTATTACAATTTACAATATAGTCTCAAATGCATACTAGAGAAACATTGCAATTTGAATCAATTAAAATGCATAGCATACAAAAATAAATTCACAACACAAGAAATTCCGCGCGCAAATCATAGCGCGTGTCAATGAAATCAAGAATGTAATTTTATATCAAGCCGACGAGCGACGACGCCGAACTAAAGTACCTACAGTACCATTTACCTTCAGTGTACAATACAGTTTACAGACCTACGACGGACGAACAATAATGAGTAATAAATAAAAAAAAACATAGTTTCTAAGGTCATTAATTTTATTTTATTTTATTGTTATTTTCTTTGAACGATTGGAAATGAAATTACTCAATTTTTACACAGAACTTTGATTTATTAGAATTATGCTCATTATGCATAAGATAACGAACGCGAATGCACGACATCTAGCGCGTCAATGTCTAAACATCGCCTTTCGTTTAGACATTGACGCGCTAGATCTGTAATAAGTATATAGTCTATGCGCTAGATGTCGTGCTTTATGTCGTGTTTCGCTTGGCAAAAGTCACGCACACTACTGTAGAAGTGTCAAATTTTTCCGGTATTTTACTGTTGTTTTTCTAAGTAAATATTGTAAATTATTGATTAAAAAGGTCGAACGCGCACACATTTCATTATAGAGAAGTGATAAAATGATTAGTTTTAAAGAAATAGTGTCTGTGTTAAGTGTTTAGAGGTAATCAAAAATGTATGGAGGGACGGTCGGAACATCAACCTTAATATTATTGTTTCATTTACTACTGCTACAAATTTCAACATCTATATCTCTTAAAATATTGATTGAGATTATCCTCTATAGTCTATACACACATTCACATTTTATAAAATTACTTACCAATAATTCCTCCAAATCAGTCATGTGCCGCACATTTTCAATCACAGTAATTCTGTTCATAGCCAAATCTAATGTCTGTAACTTGACCTGATAGTCTAAGTTCTCAATGGCGGTTAAACCATTCTCAGAAATATACAACTGATCTAAATTCGTCAATTGTTCCAAATTCTCTATCTTGGTTAAGCGATTACTCTGAAGGACGAGTATCTCCAAATTCGTGACATCATCGAGGTTTTGAATTTTCGTAATTTTATTTTTTCCCAAATAAAGCTGTTTTAGTGCCTTCAATCCTTCTAGGTTCTTTATTTCCTGTAATAAAACAAATCTTTTTTTTTACAACAGTTACAAGTTCAACAAAATAATGCATTTTTATAAGTTATACAAGGAAAAATAACTCAAATAGAATAAAATTGATTTCTTCATATTGCAAAACCTAGAATATGTTGAGATCATACATACCCTTATTCTATTATCACCAAGTTCCAAAAGATCCAGCTTGTTGAGATGATTGACATTTTTTATTTCCGTTATTTTATTTGAACTAAGAAACAGCTTTTTTAAATTCACTAACTTATCAAGGCCGTTGATTTCTTTGATTCTGTTGAATGATAAATCTAGGATTCTGAAAAAGACATGAAAATTACATTAAGTATATGGATTTTTAAATTAACAGTACATAGGAGCATTAATATGATGATGAAATACTGGTAGGACCACTTTTTTAGCAATAATAATAGTGAGTCAGCCTTAAAACCATCCGTTTTAGGTTAAATTCTTAGTAATTCAATGAATCATCACTAATAAGAATAGAAAGTTTGGTATTTTTGCAAAAGCTATAGTTTTGTATATTTTTCGACAGGATAATCTTAAAACTAATTACATTGACTCATTAAGATTTAATTATGGAAGTCAAACTAGCTGGGTACTACAAGTCTATTATATTCCTATTTCCTAGTAACATTATAAAAATAATCTATGTATGTTTGACTCTTATTAAGTCGTAACCAGTGAACCAATTTGAATGAAATTAGGTACACGGATAGTTTGAGAACAGATAGGACTAGGATGGTTTCATCCTGGAAATCCCTTTAGGAACAGGAGCGCTGGGTTTGCTTTAAGTATGTAGGCAAAGCCACGGGCAGAAAATTAGTAGCTATAGCTTGACCACACTGCTGTACCACCCCATAGGTATGTGCGGTGATGGGGTAAGAAAGAGCATGAGTTGTCAAACATAAAATGGACAAATAAATTTATTTCATTTCATTTCATTTCAGTTAGAAAGAAACAGAACGGTCGGATCCTCCACCTCGCCGCGCATATACCTAAGGCGCGGTACAGCAGTTGCGGTCAATATATAATAAATTACTTAGCAATAACAAATATAGTAAACTAGCTTTCCGCCCGCGGCTTTGCCCGCGTTTTCTAAGAAAAACCCGTTCCCATAGGATTTCCGGGATAAAACCTATCGTATGTCCTTTCTGGGGAATCAAAATATCTCTATACCTAATTTCATGCAAATTGGTTCAGTAGTTTAGGCGTGATTGAGTAACAGACAGACAGACAGAGTTACTTTCGCATTTATAATATTAGTATGGATAGAAAATTTATCTTACTCCAAATTCACAAGGTTGTCAAGATTCTCCATGACCACAATTTGATTGTCATACAATTCCAATTCTACCAGAGTGGTCAGTGTATCCAGACCTTCGATCTTCTTGATTAAATTCCATCTTAAATACAGCCTGCAAAGAATTTTGTTAATTTTAAAGTTATTGACACAATTTGTTTTAATAAAAGAAAGTCATGTTCGTCACACCACTCATACAAGAATGGCTGAATAATAGATTTTTACCTTTAAGAAACTAATAAGAATCTGATTGCTTATAGAGCTATCACGTAAAGAACTTGTGTAAAAATCACCTATACAATTGTTATTTTGAAATTGTTAAAGTTGGATGTTTCAGCTATGTTTTTACCAAAATTGTTTGTGAACTAGGATTAGGTATATATTGAGTTTAATGTTTAAATCATGTGTGTGATTAGTATAATATGTAAAATATCTATGACTCATAATAATGTCAAAATATTTTTTATACTGATCTAACCAATCACTGCTAATAATTGACATAGTCCTCCCTGGCACAACATAACCTTGTAACTTTAATTGAATCGTCAATATACGACCAAGTCACGATTGGTTACTTGTTATATTAACATTACCTCTCTAAACGCTTTAATTGTTCTAGATTCTCAATCTTGCCGATTCTTCCATGATTTAGATCCAATTCCTCGGTATTCTCATTAATTACAATGATTTCTTGCGTGTCTTCTTCCGCCGGCGGTGGAGTTACCGGAGCTGGTGGCGACTTATCACCACTGTTATTCTGATCCCTACCAGAACTTTCATTCGGTACACCATCCGCCTCGTTATTTGTCATAGGAGTATCAACGTTGTCTGTAGATCACAAATAAATAAATAGAAGCACTGAAAACCACAATTTATTAACAACAAACGTAATATTTTTATAACTTACCGGCCATCGTTATGCAGCGTAGAATATGTTTTATATTTACATGTACATAACCAAATGTGGGGGGTTGGTAAATATTGAACTATTAGATAGTTTGAATAAGTAATGGTCAGTAATGATATCTTACTACGGTAAATTATTAGCTGGTACACTTTATGTTGCTATAGACACCTGACATTAAACAAGGAATTAAATTTGTATTTCGAGTGCTGTCACAGACTATTCACATGTTCTGACTGCTGTCAAATCTTATAAAATTGCTAGTCGATAAATATTAAATAAAGAAGGCCATTACAACCTCGACAGCACATTTCATCTTGATAACTCAGATCCTGTCCTCACAAAAACCAATATATAAAATCTTAGAGTATATAATCTTACAGTAGATAGTATAAATACTCTAAGTATAAAATTGTTTAGAGCGTGTTTACAGTTAATTAAAATACGCAACAATAAAAAGTTAAAATGACTAATTAACAAAACGTAAAACAAATGTTAAATATTACATTATACCATTTTACAATCTTTAATTGATACTAAATAATTAATTTTGTAAAATTGAACTGGTTTATATGTTTTCATTCTAAGAGGCTAAGCTAAGAGGATGAGAGTACAATGAAGAACACTGTATCCATGACGACGATAGTCAAAACACAAAACTCGACGACTTGTTACGATTGTTTGTGGTAAATTTTTACTGGCAAGTGACAACTGGCAAGTGCCCCTGTCATTTGTGTCACAATAAAGTGTAATGTTATTGATTCCGCCAAATTTTAAATTTTTATTAAAAGTCTGCAAATATTCCTTTTATATTTATTCTTATTTAAAAATCAGACAAGAAAGCTTTGTTAATGGATCAAAATCATGAAATACATGATTGCATTGAAAAGTTTGATATAAAAATAAAATCTAAGCCTAAGGATGGTGTTATATTACAACTTCATCACACAGTTCGTAGCTCCAATGGAGAGAGTCGACGAATTAGATTTTCAACGGCTTCGTTTAATGATGCACGAGAAAAATTAGCGTGTGCCGATAATGTAGGAAACATTTTCATACTAGATTTCGCAGACTTAAAGTTTTGGAAACTTACTAGTGAAGGTCCTTGTACAGCACTCCATTTTTTCCCTCATAAATCTGATGTATTAATAGTTGCTAACAAAAAATATGATATTATTTTTCTGGATATTGAAAGTGGCACCATATCACTTACGCTTTCAGGGCATAGTGCGCCAGTCAAACACATTTCTTTCTCAAATAACAAAATGAATAATCTACTCACAGCAAGTGCAGTAGAAGCTATTTTATGGGAGCTTACCAATTATACGAAATATTTTACTTTAAACACATACACTGGTGCGCAAATACAACAGATAATGTTCACTCCGGCAGGAGATTACCTGGTGTCCTGCTTTCAGAATGATACAATCCAGATATGGAGACATGAAACTATGAAATCAGTCAAACAAATTATTCCAAGTGAATTAAAGCACATGAAGAGCGTAGCATTCACCATGAATGGTAGGGCTATGGCAATGGCAGGTTTATCCCCCATTTTAATTTTGTTTAGCATGGATACCTGGAAGGCATTAAAATCTATCAATCTATCAAAATACAATATTTCTGGTGTCCAACATATATCATTTATACCACAAGTTTTTGATGGAGGTTCAAATAAGATTCTTGGCATGTTAAGCAGTGATTGCATCCTCTATTTTATCAATGTTGATTCACTTAAAATAATTCATTCAATACATAATGAATCATCAGCAATACGAAATTTTGTGGTAAGCCCTACTGGTAAATATTTTCTTAGCATATTACAGTTGGGTGAAGTCAACATTTACAATTCATCCTATGTTATGGACTTATCTATTGAATCCAAGGAAGATGAAGATACCCCAAGTACTTCTTTACCTGATGCCAGATACACCAAATATGCTAATCACAAACAACCAACAAAGTTTGAAGTTGAAAAAAGAATGCGCACTTGTATGGACAGTGCAAGACTGAGAAGAATTCTAATGCAGTATGGAGAATATCCAGAAAAATTTAGATCTGTTATTTGGCGCTCATTATTAGATACTCCTAAAAATAAGCTTGCTTATTCGAGCCTAGTTGACAAAGGTATTCATCCAGCATACAAAGATATTGAAAAACAATTTACAATTCATAGCTCTATGACCCTTAAGAGTTTAAAGAGACTGCTGTCCTGTCTTGCCCATTGGTGTCCATTGTTTGGAGTACTTAAATTTCTCCCGGGATTCGTATTTCCCTTTGTAAAAGTTTTGCAAAAAGATCCACTGTTGCTATTTGAATGTGTTGCAACAGTCCTAATAAATCAATGTCAACTTTGGTTTGAGTATGCTCCATTTCCTCCGTTGAGCATTTTGGCAATTATAGAAAATATTCTGGCGGAACATGATCCGCAATTATTAAACCACTTTTGCCATCTTGGAGTTACAAGTCAAATCTATGCCTTAAGTATTTTAGAAACTGCTTTCAGTGAGGTATTGACTTGTTCAGAGTGGCTCATACTCTGGGATCATATTATCAGTAATGAACCAGCATTTATTCTTATGGCTGTGGTATCATACAATATAATTCAGAAAAACGTTATAAAGAAATTAAAATCACACGAAGATTTAGAAAACTTTTTCCACAAGCAAAATCCTATAGACAAGAAAATATTTATAAAGAAGGCTTACATTTTATTAAATGAAACGCCGGAAGATATTCATCCTAGACGTTTTTTCAAGACATTTACATCATTAGAAAAAGGCCTTTGTTACCAACAATTTACAGGTTATCCTAAAGCAACAATCTGTTTAAAAATAGCTAGAAAAGAGAAAAAGAAAAATAAGAGGGAAAACTACACTTTGAAAGAATTAACGACACAAAGCCAACGAAGGGAAAACTATAACAGAGTACATAGTGAATCGGAAACTAAATCAGCAATTAGTGATGAAGACTTAGACCACATTAGTAAAAATAAAAAACGTGACCATGCACACAACAGAGGTGATTATACGAAAAATAAAGTAAAACATGACTTGATAGAAAGCATTTTATATCCAACAAGTATACACACGAAGAAATCTCACAAAAGTTCTTTAAAATCTAATAAACATGATGAAAAAGGAGAAACAATGTCAAGAAGCAAGAAAGAAACTAAGTATAATCAATTAGAGAAAGAAATTGAAAAACTGTTGCTCAATGGCAGAATTACGGAATCTTCTGGTAGTTAAATTAATAAATCAAATGAAAATTCGGAGAAATCAAATAATTACGTTGAAATCACACATTTTATTTAGTAACCAGCCATTATTAGAAACAATGGAAAATAAAGTTATTATTCTTTCTTGGGTGCTGGTCGCGGGATTGTAGATTTTACATGACTAAATTTTTTCCTCGATGCGCTTAAATTCGGGGACGCCTCTGAGTTTAGTTTAGGTGTACTAGACGGTGTGAGTCCTTTAGGTTTAAATAGACCTGAAAATATACATTTTGTTTAATTTATTTACACACTTTTATTTCAAAATAATTAAATAATCTATTGAAAAGGTGATGCTTACTATTGAATTTACTAGTTTTAGAGTCTTGACATTTCTTCTCTATTTTTATAGATGGAGGATTGTCTTTTTTAAACTTAAATAAATTCGGTGAAATGCGGCGCAGCCTGGATTGTTTATCTTTTGCTGTCGCTTTACTGACCAAGTTTGATGTTGACGCACTTTCGGTTCTCTTTAGTCTTTTGGTTATATCGTCGTGGACGTTAGCTAATGCCGATAAATTGGGACTCGAAGAAAATTGTGCTTTTCCATCATGTCCCTGAAAAATTTTCTTGATAAAAGTATTGACCAAATGCCTAAATAAATCTTAAGCTAGTAGATTCCTAACTTACGTACCTTAAGAACAGATATTTTTGAAACATCAAGTGCCAGCGAAGACAATGATGAATCGTTTTTACCCTCTTCACACAACTCCCTGATAGCATACGCTAGCTTATTTTGTATTTCTTCAGCTCCTTTCTTAGCCGCTATTAGACTTTCCAAAATATTTGAAGAAGTTTGAACTTGTATGGGGCTAGAAATGTAACACATTACCTCTAGATACATAAAATAATTTAGAACTAATACACTAAATAATAAAATAATTTAGAACATAGGCAGTTCGTGTGAGAAAACAGTAGTTACAAGTATAATTAGATGCACTGCAAACTTCATCTATCAACATCTCATACGACATTCATTTTAAAAAAATCGGACAAAAATCTGACACACGTGTTTTCTGAGGCATGAATTTCAATGTAAGTCTTCTATCACTTTGTTTTAACCTTACCTTGATGTTTTATTTCTGCTTCTTACACTACCAAGAGGAGATGTTAGCGTATAGGTGCTTTGTCTTTGACACATTACCTAAAGAAAGAAAATAATAAAAAATATGAC
Source organism: Colias eurytheme (assembly GCA_907164685.1). Classification (NCBI taxonomy): domain Eukaryota; kingdom Metazoa; phylum Arthropoda; class Insecta; order Lepidoptera; family Pieridae; genus Colias; species Colias eurytheme. The sequence goes on along the minus strand of CAJQZN010039190.1, from coordinate 34 downwards.
TAAGTTTCATAACATACAGATAACCGAACAAGTT
>CAJQZN010039189.1:8868-24649 GCA_907164685.1 Colias eurytheme | reverse complement strand
CTCCACTCTGGCCGGCCGGTTAAGGCAAGCCAGAGGTGGGGGTCCTGCCCTCGTTATTAGTCTGTGATATTATCATCTATATCCAAAGGTCATAAACCAATAGAAAAATATTATATAACAACATTGTAGACAGAATATCTCTAATATTTTTTTACCACTTTCTCAAACGAAGTCGATGGACATATTGGAATGAATGACATTCTAAATCATTGCTCATAAACATGTACGGGTGTAGCGCCTTTATTAAGAGTTATTATGTAAGATAACAACAAATTAAATCGACAAGTGCCTCGTTAATCGTGCCTCGTTAAAGTGCCTCGCTTCCAATACTTTTACTTCTTTCTTATAGCAACTTTTATAGACAAAAAGTCTGATTTAGGTCATTACGTAATTTTAAGTAAAGCTAATAGAGAAATTTCAAAATATAGAGCTGAATATCAAACAAATTATTTATTTTATAAACACAAAATTGTAATAAACTTCTGTGTATACTTTCACCGTAACTAAACTTGTCACTGAATGTAAATTTAAATTAGATTATTCTTTTGCGGTAAAGAACTTGACCACATTTAACAAAAACCACTTGTATATTTCTTTTCTTACTTCGTAATAATATTATCATGTTTCCGAAGTAAGAATAATACAATAAACAATATTGCACGCCTCATAAGCGAAGCGTTGAGGTGGGTACTACTGTCACTTCGCGCAAAACATCTGATTTTTCAAACTTAAAATGTCTTTATGTATCATACATTGCACTTGTAAGATAATACATACACACACATATTAAGAAAAAACACTATTTTTAACGTTCATGATATTTTTGATGTCATTTTTGTTATTTAAACTAGTTAAAAAACAGTTTAAAAAAGTTCTGTCTTGGACGTCCGTGTGTCTGTATGTGCGGATCCTTTTTCTTGTTAACACGATAGCGACCGAAATACTTTACTAATCGAGTCTTTTTTTTTCTCTTACGCTTGAGTATGCTCAGGAATAGAACCCTTTCATTTTTCAGGGTCTGATTCGATGTGGTTTAATTGTTATTAAATAAACAAAAATAATAATTAATAAATATTTATTAAAAAAAAATTATGAGGCGTGCACTTTTGGATTTTCCAAATTATTTAAATTATTCGTGAGAATTTTGAGCACAGGTAAGTAAATTAATAATTATTAAATAATTCCAAAAGCAGAAAGCCTACAAATAGGTAAGTACTATATTTTTGCATAAATATTACATATCATATTTAGTTAATTTTAATTCTCCGTATATTATCTATCTCGAGTCACGCTTTGCAATTAAACTCTGAGATAAAGTCGTTTTCACTGAACACTCATCTTAATTAGTAGTTAATAATTTTATCGCGTCAGATCAACATTTATTATGAACCAGCCTGCGGGTCTGGTCGGCATACAAATTAGTAGTCAATCAGAATCCAATCACAATTAGATCAAAACACTGATATCTTCATTGATACACTCAATTAACGGGAGCAGATAGTGTTATATTCGATGGAGAAATAAAATAAACACATTTTTATAATTAATGATCGTAATTTGAACATTACTATTTATTACCTATATCTATACTAATATTATAAAGCTGAAGAGTATGTTTGTTTGAACGCGCTAATCTCAGGAACTACTGGTCCGATTTGAAAAATTATTTCGATGTTAGCCCATTTATCGAGGAGGCTATAGGCTTTATATCATTACGCTAAGACCAACAGGAGCGGAGCCATGGAGGTGAAACCGCGAAGCGCAGCTAGTTATGTATAAAGTTTAATGAGTTCAATGCATAATAAATAATTTGATAAAGTATGTACATATTGTAAAAATGTACTACTATCGTTTTTTTTAATTTCGATTAATAGTAACAGGTATTTCAATTGCTCCTAACCAGTGCTTCTTTAATACATATTTTTTATTGCTATCCATCATTTACCAAGCGGTCCCGGTCGCCTTGCTTATACAATGTGTAAAGTGTATGCCATGTTAATACAAAATATTAAATATGTATTTAGTTTTTGTCGCCTGTCAAAATTACTGTGAATAACGAGCGAATTGTTTTATCGTTCATCTACAGCTGTTTAAATAATTAGAAAAGCAAACAAAGTGTTTGTTGTGGTATTTTGTGCTGCAAAATTGATATTATATTTTAACCGATAAAATATACAGAAACTAAACATACAGTACCTATATTCTTTATTTAAAATTTCAAATATATATGGTTGAAATCTTATTTCAAACGCATCAACCCATCAGAGCTGTTGTTACCTATAGAAGCGTATTTAGATTTTAGACTTGTCACGAATGCATGCTGTATTCTTGGCAAAAAATCCTAAGCCAAGCATACGAACTTATTATGAGGCTTATACAAAAGGCACTGAGTCCATTAATTTTTTGCTGTCCTTACTAGCTGACACTGACATGACAAGATCGAGTAGACTAATGTGCGAATTTAAATACCACTGTAAGAGCTGTCAAAACATTACATAAATACATTGGCAACCGATATTTTATAATAACCGTTATCTAACACCGTTTGTAATGGTAAGCACAGACAATTTATTATAATTTTACCTACTAATAAGCTGTAATTGTCAACGTAAATGTCCGTCTGTACTCTGTCTGAATCTCTTAAATAAAACATGATTTTATGCGAGTTCAAATAAATGTACATTCATGTTGCCTTTAATGTTTCCTTGTAGGTTAACAACATTTATGGTGAGATTTGTATGTCTATCATTTTATTGCATGCAAAGTGTATTGTTAGAAATTGCCCTCAATCTTATTATCTACATTCTACATATTCAAGTTGTATTGATTTACTTTCACTCTGTAAACATGAAATCGTTATATATTATATTATATCGCATAATCATTGTATTCGTGTATCGTGATCGAATCTGAAACATTTGCTCTAAAATAGAAAGGAGATCGTTTACAACACATTAGCTTATATTCTTTTTGTAATATATGTATTATGATTGTATGTAATTATTTTTAGTGCTTCAGGCATTCGAGAAAATAGAAAAGTATACGGAAGCCTTATGATCCTTGTAATAAAAAATATTCATTTACTTTAACTAAAAAGCTGTTAAATGTATTGCTAAAATAAAACAGTTGTATGATTTAGATCACTGTATACTGAAAAAAATTAAATCCTCAAATGTCAATAAGTCACACTAAGTTAGTCACAAAACTAAAATAAGCATTTAGAGGTGGTCGCAATAATCAAAATTTTCAATACAAAACATAAATAAGTGTAAAATTATAAACAGTTACCTACATGATAATAAGATCCAGTGACTCATGAATGGTAGATAAGTTACTTACTGATATTGGATGCTTCATTACCATACAATATAGAGTAACTGATCTTACGGGCAGATCTTGTCACTTATGCAGTTGGAAGTTTTATAAAAAACTGTGAAAACTTCGCACTTAAAGATAAAGTTCGTATCAAATTTAAAATTGAGCCTTACGTGAATGTAGCAAGGTCTTAATCTTGCACATTTGCTTTGAAATTATAAATTACTGTACAATTGTATACATAATAAACTTTTTATTCAGATATGTTTCTCATCCTATTTTGCACTGGTAAAAAGTAAATAAATTGTAGGTACTTGATATAAGCATGGCATTCATAAGAGTGAATTACTTTAAAAATGTACCTATATACATAATGTAAATATAATATAATAACTTCATTCCGAAATGAAAATTCTTGTTCTTGTTCTTGGCTTTTCTAAAAAACTTTAAAACTTTAAAGCATACAAGAAATAGTTGCAACGTATCAAATTCTGAAAAAAAGAAACACTGGAAAGTTTCTGTATAAGTTATGTTACCGTAATTTACCACAGAAAGAACTTTACCAACAAAAATGAAACTTAGAGGCTTTAGTATTTGTACAAATAAAGACCAGAATGTTTTATTTGCAAATATTTGCTAATTATGCATTTTCCGCCAGAAGTAAGACCATAATATAAATATTGCATAACAACTGGTAACTCTGACATTGATGGTATTAATTGTGTGCATTGGTATTCATAATTTTTTGTCTTAATTAGTCATCGTAAATTGCTCAGCACTATCTAATATAATTATATTATTAGTTGCTGATATAAATATACTCACAACAATAGTTACTGCCGTAAATGAATAGAAGGAAACTTCCGCTGGTAAATTAGCACGATAGATATGTATTTAAGTAAATTTATAATAAATGGAAATATGTGTAGATAATGTTTGTTTATATTCAACTTTATTTCAGCTGATAATGTTGAAGTTGTATGGAAACAGGTTAAGGATTTACTGTATGGAGATAACATATATATAAGTAACTAACAAGTAACAATCTAACGAGTTTCGAATCACATTTTAACATCAATCACGATACGCAACCTCGTTTGAAGTTAAATTTGCTACATCCGCCTTTTTGGGTTGTCAAAAACTTTTTCAAATTATTCCGTAATTATATATATATATTTTGCTTGTTATCAGACCATTTTTTAAATCAGATTCTTCATTATTATGAAAATTAAACTTCAAATTTTGTTCAAAATAATAAGCTTTTTTGTAATTTAACTAGTTTCATACTTCCACATTTTACCAAGTTGGTTAGTCCATAATTTAGCCTACATTACCTTGTATCTAACTCTCTTATCGATTTTAAGAAGAAGTTATTAGCAAGATGATTGCTCTAGATCACGCAGGTGTATGTGTATTTGAAAAAAAAATAACTGAAAACGTCTTGCGGATGATGCAGTAATTACTAAGTAAAATGTACCTATATCCAGTCACCGTAATAGTAATGGAAGATAATGTAATAGGTCCAAATGACAATAATTGTTTTCCTATACTTACGTACCAACATGTAAATATTATAATTGTTTGAAAGTAACCACGACGAACTACTTTATTCACGCTTTTCATCAATTCATTTTGTTAGTTTTTATAATGACTCATACAATCAAATTGGTTTTAGAGTGTTTATTCAAAATTTTGATTATATAATAAAATATTCAAATAACATTTATTGAATGTATCTAAAAGCAATTAAATTAATTCAAAAATAGAGTAGGTATTTTAATCCTTCTATTAGTAGAAAAGTAAAAGTTTGTATCTATATAGTGTATAAATAAATATTTGTTATTCAATCAAAATATAAGTTAAGTAATAAATTTAATTAAATACCAATAACATGTAGGTAATCGAGAATATAATCTTATTTAGTTTGTTACCAGTTATTACTACTTTTTTTATATCCTGAAGAGGTGGGTATCGTATTAAACCTATGGGACAATTTTTAAGGATATACAGTTGAACTTTCAAACGGAAGACTTCAGTAGAGGCATAAAGTGAAAATGAGATTTAAGTTTACAATATCATTGAGATAAAAAGAATCCTGTTTTCACTTCAATATAAACGTAATTCAAACAAGTGCCATTAACATTTGCCCTTAAACTCTTACATGTAACTCGAGTCTCGCGAGGCCGCAATATACGAAATTTGAACTCGTTATGACTTACAACTGTTACGTTAATCTATGAGATCGTCATTTCGTCAATTATGGAAAGTAAAAGTGGTATATTTGGACAGTATAAGCGCATAGAGCGGATGATCCCACGCCAAGCCAGAAAGTGAGAGGATGGTCAGTCACATGACGCACTGCATCGAAAAATTGTTCCGAGAAAGTATAGTTATGCAACGAAATTCGAACATTTAGGACCAACTGATTAGCATATTATCATAAAACTCAATCAACCATTCTATTATGTAAATAATTTAGATTTGATTAAAATTATTGTTATTTTGTTGATATTTTATATTGAATTTGGAACTGGCGTTCAAAGCTATAAAATATCTCGTATTTTAGTTAGGTTTGGAAAGTGTCTCGTTCGAGAGATATTTTACGTTGATAACCCTATATATATATATAGGTCTATAAGTGTCTATAAAAATATTAAGATAGAGACTGTTTGAGAATATTAACAATTTCCTGATTTATAAAAGAAAATATAATGTAACGAAATATCTATTGATAGACTTCTAATTAATACAATAGTAGTTAATCGCGCATTTGTCCTGCGACCTTTGAAATAGATTAGCACTTATTTTCTGTGAAAAATCGGTACAAAGCTATTTAATAGAAACCTTCTCATATTGTTATCTCAATCGTCCTTCTTACCAGTTACCCTGCGTCCTACATGTTCTTACAACCTTATAAATCCTTGTTAAACGTATAATTAAAGGAGTTAGTAATTATAGTGCACGACCCCGAGGCGGCATCTGCCCTATCTATCGGACTATACAATCGACAATAAATTTGTACTTACATTAAAGGATATTCACGTTTAATAAGCATCTCCTCTAAACATTACTGTACTATAATCTAAGATTTATCTAGAGTAGTAAGGTAATGTCTTTTTATAAACCTTTTTGCTCAATTACTCTTGATACTTTATGCGAAGTTATGCGTTTATTTATGTTGCGAGAGGGTCCCACATTGTAATGTATCTGTCGTGGCCATATCGTAGATTTGCTAATTTCATGAAATGGCCAATTTAGTTTGGCCTGATCGTTAAATCGTCAACGTTTCACGATATGGCCACGACATATCGACTCATAGGATTATCATAAGAAATTAATTGCTGCTGACATTTTTACCTGTTAATTCTAATAGGATATTGAATATACGTATACTTTAATGATGATGTTAGTTAGTCAATGGCCACTTCTTATGACACTACCGAGCTACTGGTTGCGAATACGAGATGCTAACGGGTACGGGGAATACTTAACGTATTTAGGTTATAGAATTTAGGTCCCTATAATTGATAGTCATTAAGGTTAAATTTGTTTATAAATGCTGGATATCAGAAAGCGCATCTCGCATGGAAAGTGCATACAACCCGTTAGAGCGGTCCGCATGCATCAAACTTTCGAATCCCGTCTAGACCTGGCAGCTATACGTATAATCTGCACTTTCTATGCTTGTTTTCCAGTAACACGTGAGGTGTTTGGTCATGGTGTATCAAATATTATGACGATTGCATAATGTTTATTTTTGACGTCTATTGAATTCGATATGACTGTCATTTATGTTATTTGCTCAATGCAACGAAAGTAAGACTTTATAGAAAGTGATGGATGGATTTTGTGTAGAGACAGCTTTTTAAGTTTATTGTATTTGACACACAAAAGTGTATCTTTTGTGTGTTAAATATACGTGTGGTTAAATACTACTCGACCAAGCCAACTAGACCCTTTTCAACTGTGACGTCACCCGCCCATGTCTCGGGTACAGATAGCAAAAAAAAAATATTAATAATATCACTGTTCGCTCTCCGCTATGAATAGTCTTATTTTTCCCCATTTCGAGGGCTGTCTATGAATAACAACACAGTAAAAACTTAAACAAATAACAACGAAAAACTTAACAGTCAACAACAAGCTTTAACGATTAATAATAAAAAGTACAGAAATAACTAGCGATGCGAAACGTACGAATGCGTCGATGCTGCGAACCGTACTAAGGCGAACGCGGTACCTGAGGCGGTAAGCGGGCGGGGAGGCCGCATTCCACCCGAGCGTCTAGTTGGCTTGGTCGAGTAGTACAAGTAGCAGTTTTTTTGGAGGGCGTATTTAAATTTGTAATTAAAATACAGCTACCTACATAATTGACACAAAAAAAATTACATTTGATAATAACTAACAATTGTACCAGACTTACCGTTAATAATATTTTGATTAAAACTAACTAAGTACCAAGAATAAAACTTAATCTTTACCTAACATTTTCACCGACAGCTGCAAAATGTACCTAGACAAATGGAGCGTGTCACGTGTTACTGCGCTTTGTCATCATCAAACAATTTACTGCTTCTAAAAAGATTCACCAATTTGCTAAATGACAGTTACTTTATGGCTTTGCTCTTCTTATGTAAACATGTACACATGATTATCTTTTTTTTACTAGGTAGCGTACGAAGTTAATGAGAAAGATAAATAATAGATATTGTCATGTCATTTGTTTAATGCTTCTTGGTTCAGTTAGTAAACTTATTTCTTGTGTTCTTTATAACATAATGTCTGTAGGATATGAAAGTCATGGCTTTTGCAACGTGGTAAACATATAGGTATATATATTTTTTATTTCAGCAAAACTGCTACATATACATTTTCATTGATAATTAACATGTAACAGTTTTGATGTCCTTAGGGTTGGTCGTATTTTTCTCTGTTGTTATATTTGTCTATGTCTGTTGTAAATTATCTGTCGATAATGCTTGATTATGATTTTTATATCAAAGCTCAAGTGAAACACCTGCCTTCTGTTAGTGTATGATATGATGTATGATATAAACAACTAACGATCACATACCGTCATATCCTCCAACATTGCCCGCTTTTCACAGTGTTTTGATCATATACAAGAAAAAACAAAATATGGACAGAATTGATGCTGTTATTTGAGTAGGGAATTGAATTTAGAATGAATAGATATACTTGAAATAATCATATTCCTAATAGTTTCTCTAAAAATAAGGAAAGAAGAGGTGGGCGAAATAAGGTGGAAAAGTATACAACTTTGCCCACCTTTAATACTTCAGCCATTTTAAGACTTACGTAGCTGTTTTTAAGAGACAAAGTACAAGACAAGGCAAAGATGCCGAATCTCTTACAAAAAATGATCCAAAATAAGTAGATCTTCATTAAATTGTATGGGCAAAGTTAGGTGTAATTTTCTCACAATCTTCATACAAAAATCTTTAGGGTTTAGGGTTGTCCAAAAAAATCAACTAGGTAAAGGATGAAAAATTTAAGTTTAATAAAATATGTAGGTGGGTAACAAGTAATAGGTAGGTACACATGCAATAATATTGCGTTCGTACTGTTTCTAGGTATATCTTTAAAATGAAACTGAAATTATGAATATTTATGTACCTATACATAATTTCTACTAAACATTTAAAAAGTACCTAGGTAGGCATACATACTCGCACAATCCTACCTAGGTACCTAAAAGAAAAAACATGCTGTGTACTTAATTTATACCTAAAAAAAATTACCTTGCTACCTATTTGAGAAGTCTGTTAAAAATGTGTCAGCCCTAGCACCTCAAAACGGTTGGGCAATGTTGGGATAGGTCACACTACGTTTATTAACCTAACATTGCCCAGCGACAAAACTCCTATAATACTACGTATTTTTGCTTGGAAATAACAAATAACCTCCTTTTTTATATTCTAGTTTAATAAATAATAAGAAATATTCACGTATTCTAATTGATTCCCAGTGATCAGAGACAAGTTTTTTTAGAAAAATTTGGCACCACCAAAACACCTCCTTCTTTGTTGACATGTAGCAGCAGACTGATTGTCGTTATACATGTGCTTTCTAATCAGTGTTGCGAGAAAAGACTTTAATTTTCTACCAAAAAACAAAACAAGTCTTAAATGGCATGCTACTCCACATAAACACTCGGGAAAGTTAAAATTTCTATTTGGGCAAAGATAGGCTGGAAAGGCAATGTTGGAGGATATGACGGTATTACCTTTACGAGTAGAAAGTGTTGTTCACACACAAGTGTTCCTAACACATGTATGATATCGGCTACTGTTATGATAGCATGTTAAGTGAGGCCTGTTATTGAAAGAAGTAGGCTAATGATGCATTTAAATGGTTATTTAAATTAAGGTAAGCTGGTTTTGTCGTCGCATATAATTGCAGTTTACAACTTGCGCTGCTGATAAATTTCTTTTTCTGTCAATGTGTGTATTGTGTACCAATGCAAAAATTAAAATAAAAAATCTTCAATAAATTCAGTTGTCGGAATTAGGATAAATATTAAGTATACTCTGGGAACAGCATTGAAATAGCCCGCTAAAATATTATGCGGTCGAAGTTGCTAGCTTTTATGATTGATAATGATGTTACAAATGTAATATTTAAAATTAGTTTAGCTATAATTAATGTTGCTAAGTGCTTGTAGGAAGCCATAGAATTGATTGGTAGTAAATACTTCATACAATAAATCATATTTACTTAGCCCTTCGGAATGTGATTAATTGATAGTACAAGATGGAAATTGATTGGAATAGTCAGCAAATGAATAGTGTCCGTGTGTTCATGCTGTGAGATTCATCGGATTCTTATCTAATCTATCATTTCACTGTGCATACCTTGCGCACCCTTGCGTCTATAGAATACTTTATCATGTGTTGTGTAGGTCAGTGGTACTTATGTTGAGTTAACGCCATTTTTGGTTGGATTTTGGAATGTCATGGGGATTCAGATACAATAAAATAATTAAGTCAATTTCAAGCAGTCATGGAACTAATTTCAATTTATTTTTAGTAAGATTTTTATAAGTAGATATTTTTTCTTATATTTCGCATTATTTACCTAAGTAAGCCGATGGTGAATTTGTTGAATTAAATCATGCCAGCCGGCGTGAAAGTTGTTATTTGAACCTAAAAGTGGTGCAGCGATAACTTTCTTTACTTAAATGTTTCAATAATCTCGATATACTTACTATATACTGATAGGGAAAGGGAAAATATACGAAAAAGTTGGTAAAACGATACTTTTAAGTTTTAACATTCAAATATAGGTACTTAATTATTTAGATTGATCAAGACTTTGGTTGAATTCCATCTGTAACTATTTGTAATGAGTAAACGTAACCTACCTAAGATTGAATTTAAAAGGTGTAGTTAGAATTTTTATCATTATTTATCTATTTTATATCGTTTTCGAATTCCAAGCCAGAAAGTAAACATAATGTTGTGTGTAAATTTTGGCAAATGAAGCTTGCTTCTAAACTTATCTTTTAACTTTTTATATATCTACATATATAATATATATTATTCGTATTCGTATAATTACATAGGTATTATATTATACACATAATATGAATCATATAATATTATTGATACTGAAACATTCAAAATTAGAATATTATAGGTAATTTAAATAAAAAAGGAGAAATTACCTACGCCTACATAAATTAAATTAACTTTTTATACATCGAATAACGATTATATGCAAAAGTGTAAAAACGCTCATCAATCAATGAACATTGAACAACTTATCGCAGCAACCATCATGATGCGATTTTTTTAGGCAAAGGATCAAAATTCAAGTTTTGGTCTCAACATTTACGTCTACATATATGTATATAATTAGTGTAATTAATTATCCCTCTAAGTAGGTATCCTGTTTGTACCCACCGTAACTTTTTTACTGAAATGTAAATTGTAAGGTCGAAAAATCCGCATAGATCCCGTTCCCGTGGAATTTCCGGGATAAAAACCTATCCTATGTGTTAATCCAAGTTACCCTCTATACCTATGTGTGATAAATTTAATTGTAATCGGTTCAGTAGTATTTGCGTGAAAGAGTAACAAACACACACACATCCTCACAAACTTTCGCATTTATAATATCATATCAGTAGGAAGGATTGAAGAAGAATGCTCGAGCCTCGAACATCAAAAAATTTCACCTTTCCTTCGTAAGATTACGAAAAATGAAAATGATAACATTTCTTTTTATAGCTTATTTATCAGGATCAGAACTGTGCAAAATTAAGAGTTCAATTAAAATTTAGGTAGGTATATTTGATATGGTAAATAAAAATGAATAAAATAAAACTAATTTATATGCGATTATTTAAATAATATCATCCCGGTGCTATGCTAGTGTCACTTCTCACTCGCTGCTGTTTACATAATAAGTATACCTACCTATCTTTGCAAACACAAGGTTAAAAATCGCGTTGGTCACAACACACCTGTGATTGTGTACATAGACATGGTAGGTACCTATAGATGTGAATATTAGAAATTTTTTACACACATCAAACGCGGTAAAATCGCTATAAGATAATATTAAGTATTAAGTATTTCATAAAATACATATATGTTTTTATTACAGTTTTAGAGGTTTTAAAGAACTTAGAACGATAGAATAATATTATCATTGTATGTATTGCTTCGTTAAATTATTATTACCAAAGTATTAAAACAGCCGTATTCATGCGACGCTGCCGCTTTGCTTAGTAGACCGTGCAGCGTACTCGCTTACACACCGCAAGTTAGACAGAGATAGATATTGTCTGACAGGTCAAATTAATGTAACCAGTAGACATGCGCAAAACAGTACGTCAAAAAGTAATGCAACATCACGCATCTCTTCTACGGAAGTGATATTACTCCGTAACATCACACATTACCCGATCGATTTTTAATGAAATGATGACATTAATAATATTATAATGTTTATATTATTATATTAATGGTGATATGTGAAGTATTATAGATCATATTGAAAAATAGCAATAATAACTGCAATACTTATTAGTTATTAGTTATTACATATCGTAAAATTACAATTTAAGTAAATATTTAAAAAATGTAGTTGATTTTCCTTCATACTTGGCCACGTACTTTATGTTGTTTGTTAATAATTGTAATGAACGCAAGCAAATGTAAAACAAAATAAAAAAAGTGAGTGATGCGAGTGATGTTTGTAACTGATGCGTAATGCGTGATGTTGCATTACGTGTCAAAGTGATATTACTTTTGTACTATTACACGCATTACCTACCCATGTCTAGTAACCAGACTATTTTAAACCGATCGAAAGCGTCATATTCGTCCGTCACATTCGTTGAAAACAACGCTGTTTTAGTTGCAAAAAGGAAGTTTTTGTTGTGTTGAAGTGGTTATAACTTATGTTTTATTCAATTTCGACCTGGAGAGCTATAAATACGTGAATACAACGACAATGCCGCGGCGTTTGAGCGATGTATGGGAATATTTTCAAGTGCTAAGTGAATCGGGAAGAAAAAAACATTGCTTGTGTGTTTATTGTAAAAAAGAATACAAATACAGTAACTCCACCAGGCTCGCGGCACATATTGTACAGTGCGATATTTGTCCAATAGATATAAGAAATATGTACAGAAGTCAATTAGAGCGGTTGGAATCAGCCCATTGTTCCAAATCATCATCACCGTCTGCGAAGCATTTTTTACACAATAAAGTATTGAGGAAGAAACTTAAACGTCGACTTAATATTTCGGAATATTTTAAGATAACAAATGAACCAGGACAAAAAACTCACGCATATTGTGTGTTTTGCAATACCGAATTTAAACAAGTTAACACTGAGAAACTAATTTCGCATTTTCAATCTTGTACGAAATGTCCCATAGATGTGAAAAATAAGATGAAGAATTTTAGCTTAAATAATACTCCAAACAATTCTTACGATCCTCAACTAATAATAAAAAAGTCAACAGAACGTCCAAAAGTTTGGGAGCACTTTCGAATAATAAGCAAAGAAGGATATAAACGTCACGCCGCCTGTAAATACTGCGATGTTGAGTACAAATATTCTAATGCCACTAGGCTAGTAGTACATTTATGTCGATGTCCTAACTGTCCAAATGATGTGAAGAATCAATTTTTGGAATATCAGTCTATTAAAAGTCCACCACATCCGTCTCACCGACCCATAAGTATAAAAACAAGTCCAGCTTTAGGAAGGCCTTTGAGTGACGTCTGGCAATTCTTTAAAATCAATCATGAGTCAGTATACAAAAGGCATACCTCTTGCATGTTTTGTGGTAAGGAATATAGACACAGCAACGCTACGAGGTTACTTAAACATATCGTAGAATGTGAAAAGTGTCCGAAACCTATAAAGAATAATTATTTGGCTGGTGACTCGCAATCGAGTAGTGATGACAGCGAGGACGAGAGTATGTCTTCAGAGGGTTCGTCCAATGAGGCGGATTATTCGCTATCTCAAGTAGTAATAAACAATGATAATAATGCAACGTGTGATAATGAAATTGCATCTACGAGTTCTTTTATATGCAATAAGAACCATATTGTGGTTGAAGTCAATGTTGAAAACGTCGATGACGACATTGATGCGACATTAGCCCGTGCCATATTTGCAAGTGGCGTACCCTTTTCATTATTAGATTCTAAATATTGGAAAAAAGCAATAAATAAACTTCGTCCTGATTATAACATACCGTCTGCACTCGATTTTAGCTGCAGATTACTTGAAGGTGAACACGCAAGGTTTCAGGAAAATATTGATTATGAAATAAAGGAATCTGATATGTTGGTTCTGATATGCGACGAGATGCATGTAGATGATAAAGGTAACATTTAATTATTTTATGAATATTTATTTCAGAAATTCGATGATTCAATGCCTATTTTATTGCGTATACCTATTATTTAATAATAATTATTTATATAACTAGAGTAAATGTTAAACTTTAATAAATTTATAACCCTTATGAATCCACTAAGTAAAATTAAAGAATTGCAATAAACTTGTGAAGTTGAAGTATGCACAAAATTATTTTAGTTGTCATTATAAACGAAAGTTCGATAATTTTTTGTCCTAAACTTTTTTAACAATAAATTATTTATTTATTAATTTAATTTATTTTCTTTACAGAGTTACTATGTTTTATGGTTGCTACAGCCTCAAAAACTGTTTGTTATAAGATTATTTTCTTCGAGTATAAGCAAAATAAATGCAGTGAAGATATAAGTAACATTATAAACGAAATAGGACCAGACAAAATATTAGCCATTATTACAAAAAGTAACTGGCATATGACGCAGACAAAAACAAAACTCGCTGGTACTTTTCCCAATATAAGTGGGTTATGTTGCTTATTTGATACCATGTACTCCATATTCAGAGATATTGTTGAAGAATCTATTATAAAGGGTACAACTTACGATGTTGAAATCGTTGTCAAGTATTTAAAAAACGAAGTTTCAAAGGATTTATTATCAAGCGTACACACAGAAATTATTAACTCACTGAAACTCCCAAATGCTAAAAACTGGAAGGATTTTCTTATTCAATTGGAAGTGTTGATGAAACATAAAAATACATTACAGTCGCTTGTGCTTTCGGACATGGTGTACATTGAAGAAGGAATTAAAATGACAATATTAAGCGAAAGATGGTGGGATGGTAACGAAAAATGCATTAGAATCATCAAACAATATAACACGGCCTTGACCGAAGCGGGATCTGAGAAATGCATTCTATCCGATGTGCCCGCCATTTTCACTAAATTATTGTCAAATTTAGAGAATGAACTTATTTCTTATGGAGAAAATTATAACGGCGACAAACATTTTATAAGAGCCACTATAGAAAATCGCAGGAAGAATTTTATTCAGCCCATTCATATGGCGGCAAACTTGTTAGACCCGCGGTATGTCGGTTCCATGTTAAATGACGAAGAAATGATTGAAGCAATGTCCTATATATCTTCGTATGCAACATCTCTCACTGACGATCCTGGGGAAATAATGAAAAATTTGGCTGAATTTAAGACGAAGACTGGTTACTTTGCGAAAGTAAAAGCCATTTGGACGAGTGCGAATTTATTAGAACCGCGAATATGGTGGAAAAGTTTTTGTTCGCATTTGAAAATATCAGAAATTGCGATAAAACTTTTGAGTGCCCCTTGTAGTATTCCATGTGATTACAAATCTAAATTATTCACTGAAAATAC
The DNA here is from genome assembly GCA_907164685.1 of Colias eurytheme. Classification (NCBI taxonomy): domain Eukaryota; kingdom Metazoa; phylum Arthropoda; class Insecta; order Lepidoptera; family Pieridae; genus Colias; species Colias eurytheme. The sequence goes on along the minus strand of CAJQZN010039189.1, from coordinate 9,072 downwards.
GCAGAATAGCGACCAACAAGATATGGATCGGTTAATAAAATTAGCTATGATTCGGGCGAATTACTTTTTTGAAAATAAATATGATGAGAACAAGGTGTCTGAATAGTTATTTTAGTAATTACCTAATATTTAAGTAATATTTTATGTTTAGAGAAATATTTGTTAAGTTTATAAGTTTTTCTGTATTATCATATTGTCTCAGTA
>CAJQZN010039180.1:0-20259 GCA_907164685.1 Colias eurytheme | reverse complement strand
TGCGAGTGTGCCTCGGTTTCTTAATTGAGATGTGAATGCACAAATTTCGGAACAAAGTAAGATTTGTTGCACGTGTTACACCAATTAATATTCAATTAGATCTGTTATCATTTTTTCACGGATACGTTTGTATTTGTCTGATAAAGATGGTAAATTGTATTAAATACGGAACATCTTTGTTGTTACCAGATAATAAAAGTTAAAAAATTAACAACGTGCTTACTTATACAATATTTTAGTTTGTTTTGTACTGGGAATCTTAAAGCTAAAAGGGAAAAATATAAACAAATGATCTATTGTCATAAAAGAACTTATTTATTTTATGAAACTAATTGTGTTCATGCACATTTCACTACCAAATAAAATTAATCATCAAATATATTATTACTCAGAAGAAACGAGAGCAATAACATTGAACCCAATATTGTCCGGTTCTCTGGCAATAAATTCGCGACATATTTTCGCAGCGTCTTCCAAAAACGTCTCTGGTGTTGTAGCACCATGTTCTATGGGAAAAGATTTTCTGCCGTCCAGCTCGAATAACTTTCCATCCTTATGGATGAATGTTACGAAATGATTAGACGCTTCGTTGACATCGGTTTCGTCATTACCACCTCCAACCAAATCTTTGTAAGCATCAAGCAAAGCTGCAGAGTTCTCCAAAAGAGCTCCTTTGGCCGCTGCATCGAGGCCTTTAGCGTCATTCAAGAACCTTTTCAATGGGCCTTCTTCTATTTCAATCGTATGTGCGTTGTTGGCTACACTATGAACTAGAGCTATCGTTCCACATACATTGCTAAGTACTTGTCTTAGGTGGAACACACCGTTGACTTCCTGGGCTTTGCTTCTTAGCTCGATTTCCTCTTGAGAGCGGTGCTGTTCGTAACTTTCTGAAAGGGGAAACAGAAGAAGAACAGCGAGGACCGGACGTGGAACCCATTGCAGAGCATCTTTCTCCAAACCTAGAACATCGACCATCTTCCATTTACTCGATACGCCTAGCTTTTGGAGGTACTTGTTCATTACCTCAGGGTTGGATTCCATTGGTAAAGCGACAGCCATGGTAGTTAAATTTTTCTCCGCACCCGCAAACTTTTCTTTGACTTACAATTTCACTGTCAATTTTGGTTTTCGGTAAATTGTTTGACTGCCAGACCAAATAGGAAAATAACAAAACGTACCTATACAATATTGTACCTAAGATTAAATATTTTATTTGCAACATTTGCAACAACCATGGTTTGTGGTTGCGAAATAACTAATAGGTCTTCATTTTGAAGATTTTTTTTAGTTAATTACAGTAGGAATTAGTTAGATAGTGTAAACTTTAATCAAACGGGAACGTTTGTATTCAAAAATTCCTATGACCTATTTGCCTTGCAAATTCAATACAACATAACCACAGACATAACCACAGAATTCATAATACATAGTAGCTAAACGCTACAGAACGGACACTCTCCGCCTCCCGCCAAAATTAAACTTACCTCACCCCCGCGCGATCAGACATAAAATGGGCCATATTTTTCTGCAAGGACGATACGCAACGAAGATTGACAACATTAATCAAATTGACTTAAAGTAATTTTATTATTTTGGATTTGTGATTATCGTTTTTCGTAGAAAATGGTTAGATATTGTGCTGTTTACAGATATGTATTTCATCAGAAAAACGCGAATTTTTTTTTACGCTAGTCACAAATGTGCCAACCATAAAGCGTTAACACACACATTTGCAGTCTCTACGGTGTGACTGTCAAAACGATCATTTTGTATGGAGTGTCCAGGGTGTGACATAACTTTAAATTACCTACACATATGAGTCAAGCTCTACATGTAAAGGCCAGGTTGCATCCTACACGAGTCAGTCAAACTCTTCCCTCTAATTAAGGTGTCACATTTTGTCAAACACTCTCTACATCCATTAAGGGCAGCAGAGGGGCGTGGCTATTGGACAACGCTTCGATACACACGAGATAGTTATTTCAAAACCGTGCTGATGATACTCTACTTTTGTTTAGTAATTCTGGAAGAAAGGTGTATGTTTTATTTTCTTAAAATAGGTACCTATTATTTAATAGTGACTCATTATTTAAATTGGTGGTTTGTGGCAAGAACTTAATCTTATATATAAAATTCTCGTGTCACAATGTTAGTCTGCATACTCCTCCGAAACGGGTGGACCGATTCTCATGAAATTTTCTGTGCATATCGGGTAAGTCTGAGAATCGGCCAACATCTATTTTTCATATGTACCACGGGCGAAGCCGGGGCGGGCCGCTAGTATTACATAAAATTATAATTTATGAGTAAATAATGTAAGTAAATTGGCACTACAAAATTATTCAGTTCTTTATTCCAATTTATAAGTTCTAAACGTAAAGAAAAGCCTATCTCTAGATATATCCATCAAACCAAATCTCGTCTACATCAAGGCGTGGCCAATCGACGCAACTACCTTCAATTATAACCTAAGAGCGGTTATTACTTCGAAATTCACTCGTTAAATACAATAATCGTTTCGCATGACAACACCCGATGGCAGTAGGCGTTTACTGCACTTTCCATTTTATGTTACGTTAGATATAAACTGCGTAATATAATGGAGTTCAACAAATTGTACTAGAACTGGGAGTATGAGCTAGTATTGATCTTGAATACGATCAAGATATCCTACAATCTACATGTTCAGTGAAGAATAATAGAAATGTCAGTTCATTTATAAGTGAATTAATGCCCTGTGTGGTTTTGTATATCATGTTTTTTATATTCCAATAATTCTGAAATGTTTGCTATTCAGTTTATGAGTACAAGAATAACACATTATTGTATACGAGTCAAGTTCGTTGTTAAATATCTTAAATTTGGGTAGGAGGTGTTAGTCAAAAATAAAACAAATCCCTTGATCTAAATATTTATTTCGCTCAAATGCATACATTTTTGGAAATGGCATACAATTTTTTCAATTCACTATAGCAACACCGTTAACCTAACCGCTACTCTTTGTACTGATCGCTTTTACGTCACTCCATAATCTCAACTATTGCCAATGGACATCGTCAAAGAAAATGATAAAATAATCCCATTAGTTCCCATATATAACTCCAAAACTTCATATTTCTAAATAAAATATTTAATAAATAGGAGTAGTGGAAAAAAATAATCCACTGGCAACACTCACCATACATTTAATTGGTAACCCAATACATTTTGAGCGACGCGTCGAATAAATAAAATGTTCATACAATTCCATTACAAAAATAGCCGAAGAAATATTTGGTTATATTAAATTACATTAAAATGTATTATATTCCACTAGAACTACTGAGAAATGTCTAACAATAATGACGTGGAAATAATTCAAAAATCAACTACACAATAAGTTCAGTCAAAACCACCTCACTTCGGTAACTACATTATATTGGCGTATTGGACATTATTTTTTACTGTGACATAAAAATAATTTAATCTATAAGAATGCGTATTTTTAAAACAACAATTATAGGATATTTCATCAATGATACAAACGAAAAAATAAAATTATTTTACTTAAAAAATTGCTTAACAAAAATAATTTCCGGTGGGTTTCTATGCTCAAGAATATCACATCAAAATAATGTCCAAACCCAACGTACTCCAACGTAATAAGAATACAATAAACAGACAATCAATGACAAATACAATAATTATAACTATCATTAATGGATTAACATGTATCATAATATAATATTGTTCGTTGGAAAAGTTAAATTATTGCTAGCACTTATACACTATTGGTTTAGAAAAGATATTGTAAATTTCACAAAATATCACCTGGTAAATGGAAAGACATTGTTATTTTGTCGGATGATCAAATATTAATATTAAATATGTATTAAATCTGACAACACCGAATGATGTGACAACACCTAGTAATGGCAACATTTTCTTTATGGATAATTACTTAGATTATAATTCAGAGACTTTATGACACTTGCAATATTTGCCACATAATAATATATCCTAATATCTAACGATAAAACACCAGCTAATACAATATTAAGGAAAAAAGAATAAAATACTGAGCTAAAAATTCATTACAGCCAATATATAAAAGTACTCATTACAATGTTTCGTTTTTAATGAAGAGATCCGAGTTTAAAGCCAAAAATTTAAGGAAATGAAAAATCTATCCTACGATAATACAATATTATTAATATTTGGACACGATAAAATGTAATAAACATCCACTTAAACTATTAAAAATCTCAAAAATGCATTAAAATAATTATGTTAAAATTGCACTGTGTTTGTGTTGGTTAAAAAATAAAAATATTTTGTAAATTGTCACTTCACATCAAAATATAATTAAAATGTCAATATGATTCAAAAGTTGGATTTTCATTTATTTCATAAAATAAATAGTTTTATTCACGAATTATATAATACATATTAGTTAATTCCAATTGCGTGCATGAAACAAAACTTAAATACTGAATAATATTTTCTTACAGCTAAATTCTCCAAATGTTTAAAAACACGTTTAAAATTAATTTGACCAAACAGTCAGTCGATGGATACATAAAAAATACAAGTTAGAAAATAGAAAACTTTAAAAAACTTGTTGCAAAAGCCGGTTCAAAAAGGAAGCTTAAGCTACGAGTAAAAATATTGAGTTTAGCTAACTTTATTGTGTGCGTAAAAGCTTGTATTAAAGAAGTATAATTTTCTTAATATGCATGGTTTCAAAAATCTTATTAATAATGTATTCTGGCCCCGAAGAATAGTTTGCAAGTCTATTACTGCTTTGTAGCTTTGTGCGTGAAAAAACTAACGCCTGACTGAATAAAATAGCAATTTCGTTTTAAAACATATTTTTTTAAATCCTAAAAGTGAATTTAAAACTAATATAAAATTAAATAATTATAAATTTTGTGCATAAATGACAAGTTAAAAAGCTTAAAAAAATAATACATCATAAGAAAAATAGAAAAATATAATATATTATGTGAATGTAGATGGTATATTTAACTAAATTAAAACCTAAAAATAAATTAGTACTGCATCCATGTACTTTAAACATTGGTCACACAATATAATGAAATTTAATACTTCATGGGGATAATATCAAACAATGGCATGATTAGAAAAAATAAATAATATTATCATCAACTAATCTTGACCAAACTTAGAGCAAAAATGTTAAGTTCAATTATAAGTGACCAACTTTTATAACACCCCTAGTGTTTACCCCTCTAAAGTACTTCATTTTTTGTTAGCATTTGCTATTTGAATATGATATCTGTTATAATATAGTGTTAAATTTGGACGATATGAAACAATCATATTTATGAGGGTTTACTATACTAATAGATAAAATGGTTAATCTTTAAAAAATCGGGCAGATGAAGTAATTATACACAAGAAGAAAAAAGTTGATGACAGCAGAATGAGGGTAGTAGGAGAATTATTTATTTATATTTTAAAGTTGTTCGAGTTACTTTTTTCAATATCAAAGATACATCAATTATATATCAAAGCTAAAAATATTAGGAAAGTGTAACTCTAAAGTAACAGCAAAGTAATATTTAATTTAGTGGTACTTTGCACGTTTAGAAATTAAAAGATTGTAAAATGAACCGTGTAAGCGGCAGTGAAAATCACTGTGCAATTAATCACAACTTTTCAAGCAACTCACTTATTTTTTTGCAGCGGTGTATCTATTCGAGCCGACGCGGACGTTCTGATATTATGCATATAATCTCTTTGTAATACAAAGATTTGTAACAACTGATTTAACAGGCCAAAAGTAGTTTCCATATTATGTTAAGTGACAAATCACTACGATTTTCACTGGCGTTTTTATGTTCAAGTAAGTCCTATAACGTTTGGCCTATCAAAAAGAGCTGTTACATCGAAAATCACATGTGATATATCACAGTGACAAATCACAGTGATTTCACGTATATTTACTTAACAATGTGACTCGCCGTTCTCATGATGTCCCGAATCAAAACTGCTGAGGTGTCCGAGTCCTTTTGGCGGTATGGGGGGAGGAGTTTCACCTTCATCTACACGTAATGGTTCCGACATCATGGATATAATTTCTTCGTAACGCAGGGACTCGACTAAATCTATATCTGAAATTGATTAATATGGCATATTATTTTGTTAGGTGGTTATTTATTAAGTTGTTGAGAAAATGATATGTACAGAAATGAGAAAAATTTTTCATTATTGCAACATTAAGGTATTTGAATTGAATGAAGTTGTTTTTGCTATAAAACAAGTTGAGAACATTGAGGTATTATTATAGAGAGGGCACCACGAACAAAATCTGTGCGACAAGCGCGGCGGTGCGGGCCGGCTAGTGAGTCATACACTTTGTAGATATTCCGCCCTTTATTAATTATAAATTAAAACCAATCAATGTAACAAATAAATATTGTTTATCTTATTAAAAAAATATGAATAAACTTATCAATTTAAACTAATCAATGTACTTAACAAAAAAAAAAAATGAGTTTGAGACGATTGACTCTAACTCGTGTTATAAATAGAGTAGTAGCGATGCCCTCTCTAGTACGTAGTAATGTAACTCAATGGTTGAGAAACTCATTCTTTTACAATAGATAATATTTAAAATATAAATCAGGAAGTTTTCAGCAAAGCTTTATTCCCCTAATAAACCTTGTACATTGGAGACCTTGTAGAAAGAGTGCAATTATCAACTTGAACATTCCACCTCCCGTAACTACCACCAGATGCATTTTACTTTTGTTACGTTCAAGATCACTACTTGACGTGTTGTGATGTGTTTATTTTAAGTAAATATGAAATTGCATAAAAAATGCCTGCTTGATAAAAATATTTTATGAGATGAAGTATGCAAGTGCACTTTTTTGCTCACATATACATCGTATAATTAAAAATGATTTCCAATAGTATGAAAATATACATGCATGTGTGAATATGGGCCGATTTGTAATGAGTGAAATGGTTTCCTGTGCCGAAATAAAATTAAGCTCTTTAACATCTTTGCTTACATAGATGGTCTGTGGTCGTTTATCGTCCCTGCGCGTAGACAATTATACTGTATGATAAAATATATTGTATAATATAATACCGCTTAATATAGGAACTCGTAGAAATATGTAATATTCAAAAGACAACACTAATTAAAGAAGATTAGAGCTATGGTTATTTTTATTCTATCATTTTAATAACAAAATAAATAATAAAATAAATAAATAAAAATCGTTTATTTCGAAACAATACATAAATACAAAAACAAATTAGACACGACGATCGCCTCAACTAGGAACATACCTGTGCTAGAGACGATCGACGCCTTCCTCTCCAGACTTAGCCAGTATTGTTTAGTTAACTTATATACTAGTAGACTTTACATATTTTATAAAGTACAAAATAATAAGAAACAAATTGATTTTTTAAATAAGGTTAATAATAACATTTCGGTTAATAATAAATATCACATTAATAATGTCATGGGTGTTTTTATAACTTTTCGTGGTGTCTGATGTGTTAGTGTTATTTCTAAAAATGCTTTGTGTTGTTTATTATCTTCATTTGTGGTATGCCTCATTATTATTTATTTGGCTCTCATTATGTTTTTGTCTTTATATATTATTCATCTTTCATTCCCTCTGTAATATGTGTGTATATTTATGGTTGTATGTGTCTCGTGTTTATGTGTGCGCTTGTTTGTTGGTCTATATCAATAGCTTGTGCGTTTACTCGTACCTATTTAAGGCTGCCTTGTTTCTGTGTATGAGTGTGTACTTGTTTCTCTTTGTTTCTACTCATGTATGTGTACTTGTATGTTCAAATTGTGTATACTTTACCTATCTATATTCATAGCATGTGCGTTTACTTGTACCTATTTATGGATGGCTGCCTGTGACCTGTGAGTATGTGTGTATATGTGTCGTGTTATCTAGACTTGTGTATGTATGTATATAACAATTAATCTATTATATTACCATTATGCCGATGGTCGTCCGCGTTAGTATACGCATGCGCGTCAACACTAACTCCCGAATCCCGTTCGTCGGTAGCGCGGCCCGCACGACGCGGCACTGCGGGTGCTTCGCCCCATATACGTTTTTCACCTGAGACAGCAAAGATTATTTCACAACACATACAGGGTGTAATCGTTAAGTGTGCACATGCGATTATTCCGTAACTATTGCAGATATCAAAAAACTTTAAACTGATATCTAAAGTATTTAACCTTATGAGTAAAATGGCCATAATAAATGTTTTAAAATAAAACGTTAAATATCCAAAAAATTTACTTTAAACCCTCCCATACATTTAGTATGAGATATAAATATCCCATGTACATTGAATATGAAAGTTTTAGCTTTTTCTTTCTTTTTTTGGGTTTCTGCTTTAATTACTTCGCAAATTTGAAGGGAGGTAAATTTCGAAACTGTAAAGAGAGCTTCGAAAATTTGCTATGAATACAAAATGTATGGGAAATAAATTGTATGGGAGCGTTTAATGTAACATTTTTGATATTTCTCGTTTTATTTATAAAAATTTATTACGGCCATTTTACTCATTAGGTTAAGTACTTTCGATATCAGTTTAAAGTTTTTTGATATTTGCAATAGTTACGGAATAATCGCTTGTGTACACTTAACGATTACACCCTGTATATAGGTACAGTACCATTCAAACTTAGTGGCGGCTCGGAACATCGAACTATCAGATGCGCAGAAAACAATTTTAGATATTGCCGGAACGTTAAGGGCAGGATACCTACGCGCTCGTATATTCTCAGCTAACTTGAGAACCGCCATTAAGTTTGGATCGAACTGTAATAGGTATGTGTTAAGTGGAAATACACACCACCCAAACACAAAAGTAAAGTAGGTGCTTGAAGTCATTTCTATAAATTCAAAGTCGAAGTCACATTCGAATACAATTATTCCAATTTTTTTTAGACAACAACATTTAAAAAGCACCTAAACTGGACCTACCAAACATTTGACTGACCGGTTGGCTTGATTGGTAGTGGCCCTGCCTTCCAAGCCAGAGGTAGTGGGTTCGATTCCCACCCGGGGCAAATATTTGTGTGATGAACATAGATGTTTGCTCTGTGTCTGGGTGTTAATTATCTACATAAGTATTTATTTAAAATTATATATATGTATGTTTATCAGCCATCTGGTTTCCATAACACAAGCGAAAGCTTAGTATGGGATCAGATCGTGTGTGAAAATTGTCCTGAAATATTTATTTATTTATTTTTATTTGAACTAACACTGGATAAAAAAGACGGGTTGCACTCCGGGAGTGCCAGCAGAAGTGAAAACTTGATTATTAATGTTAAGCATGTTTGCTATTTTGGAATGGTATCCGTCTTACGCATGGAATATAAAGGCTTAAAAAAAAAAAACATCCGTCTTACGCTTTTTCGATCAGGCCACGTGTCCTGACGCGAGTTTAAGATTTTATACCCAACGTCGCTAAAGAAGTTTTCACTTCAAAAACAGTATACTTTACTCACCAGAAACTCTTGGCGGCAATGGCGGCGCATCGTGTTCACTCCAAGAGGCGCGGCTGTGTCTACGCGTCTCTACTTCTTCGTCCATCTCGCTATAAGTATTTTGAATTTTAAATATCTGATGTAACAACCCTATTCAATTCAAATATTACGTTTCAATAAACATCACAAATGTATGTTTTATTACCATAAGCTTATTTGAGAGCTTATTTTCAGCACCTAAACAACCTAAGAATCTTTGCCTCGGATGTATTTAATCTTCTTATATATAAAAATGAATCGCAAAATGTGTTGGTAAGCGCATAACTCGAGAACGGCTGAACCGATTTCGATAATTCTTTTTTTATTATATTCCTTGAAGTACGAGGATGGTTTTTATGTAGATCGCGGCGTAAATATACGCCCCGGGCGAAGCCGGGGCGGACCGCTAGTTTGCAATACACTAATAATAAACTAAGTACAATTGTTTATTAGTTCTCATTACATCACATGTACAAGTTATAGAATATATTATAATGTTTGTTCTCTCAAAATTTCATTCGTAACACTCAACTTCCACTAGCTTTTACAGGACACTTTTTCAAGAAACTTTCAATATACCTATCTATTAGTCTAAATTCTAAACATATTTATTATGTACTAGCTTTCCGCCCGCGGCTTCGCCCGCTTTGTCTAAAACATAATAAATTATATACTAAAACCTTCCTCTTGAATCACTCTATCTATTAAAAAAAAACTTCATCAAAATCCGTTGCGTAGTTTTAAAGATTTAAGCATAGGGACATAGGGACAGAGAAAGCGACTTTGTTTTTAACTATGTAGTGATAGTTGATACTAACCGATATTTTTCAGGTCGTGTAGGACTCCTAGGATCACCAGATTTAGGTCTAGACGGTAATGGCGGCGCAGATTTCACCATAGACATGCTGTCTTCACAATCTCGATTGTCACTTATCGGCAAACTGCTCGACATAATACTTGCTTGTTGTTCTATTGAATCTTCGAGTGAATACTGGGCAAAGAATATAGATAACATTTTAGAAGCATAATATCACCTATTAAAAAGGTTATAATTTTAATAGGCTCTGAAAAATAAATTAAGGGGAACTCAATATTTTTTTTTGCAAAATTTATGTATTGATGATTTATTTGAAATTCAATTACAATGACATAAATAAAATTGAGTACATTAATTTATTTCCGATTCTTAACCATTGCGGGACCCATTCCTTCTGTGGCCTTTTAAATTTACATATCCGACAATATTATGAACGATGTAACAAATATTATATTGTTTTGCTTACGATCGGTTTATTGTAAAGGTGTCCATCCTCGTAATACCCATCGCCTTGTTGTATGCTGTGAGATCGTTTATCCAACGCAGGGACTGGAGGTAATGGAGTGCTGTAAAGGAATAAAAAATAAAATATGTGTGCGTGTACTAGTGTACACACGTAAGAAGTGAAACTTCCTTATGACCTTATTTATCAAAAAATAATTTACTTTATGCAACTTTACAGAAATACGTCAATCACACGTGTAAGGGATAAAAACAAGATGGCGCGTAACGAAAAAATGTTACACTAAATTTTTTTCCAACCCCGTTAAAGAAGTTTCACTTAAAAAAAAAATATTTCAATATTTTTTTACAAAATACAAAAAGAAAACATATCTAAAGAAGGCAGCGCTATTCAGGTAAAGGACAAAAATATAATTAAGTATGTAATTGTTTTGCTTCCGTATTCCAGATTGAAATTTTCTTCTAAGGAAATGAAATCTCCTTTAGTGGATTCATATAATACATTGCATATACTTACTTGACAATACTTTCAGAGAGTTGACGACGAGCTCGAGCTAGACCCGGACCTAGGTTTTGTCGCAGTTGAGTGAATCGTTCTACCAAACGCCTGTAATATAAAATAATTGTATTTATTTAACATTATGGTAGATGATGATCAAACTGTCTGATGTACACTTAAGAGTATGTCCAGATGAGGTGGTTTACGCGTGTTTTATCTGGGTTCCGTTCAGATTTCCGTATGAAAGTTGTCACGCTCCATTGTTATTAAATTCGTTCACTCACAACGGACTCGTGCGTAGTACTGGTCGTTGCAATGGCACTTGAGTATCTCGACTCACGCATCGTTCGCGAGTTAAACGGGCGAGTCAAGAATCCCGCTCATTGCACCGCAAAACGCCTCATTTGTACGGACTCGAAGGATTATATAATTTTTCGACAGTTTCAATCTCGCGTACAATATTAATTAACTGACCTATGCAACGGCTTCACTTCCTCCGGCGCCAACCTCCCATGCAATCCCAGCCCTGCTTCCAATACCGCCAATTGCGATGCTACCAATCTCCTCAATTTCGCCGCAGCAGCTATTTCCCTCGCACTAGCGTTTCTACCAAACTCCGCAGTTAAGAAAGCTTGTTCGTATTTAGAGAAGCCCCCTTGTACATTCGCGTCTATTGTGCCTTGAAGTCGCATGGAAAAGGGGTTAATGTTTCGTGTCGGATCGGCCGTATATTGAGATATGAGGTTGCGCAGTTCGCGTTCCGTTGATTCCATCGTTTCGCATGCGAACTGGGGATAAATATTATTGCTTAATTAGTTAAAAAAAATTTTTACAGTCAGAAGCATAAATATTTGCAGATCGCCCCCTAGGCATATATTAATGCTCATGACTGTACAATCAAATCGATATATTTAAAAGATTTAGTTTAATTCAAAATTAAAAAAATGTATTACGAATTGTAGTGTTATCAATAAAAAAGAACGTGTGTGTCGAGCACACGTGTCAGAAGTGAGTGCCTTACTCCATGACGTGACGTTATTGCCATGACGCGACCTTGAAATTTTACTCTCATTGCGCCTAAAGAAGTTTCACTTCAATAAATACCACTAATTATAATGAAATGACGGTGTATGTATTTGTAAAAAATTAAGTAAAATTGTGTTGGCTACTACGACATAATATTATCACATTATTAATTTTATACTAACTTCAACAGGTGGTATTTCTTCCACAGATCGGGTGACTACTTCGGACCATCGCAATATGCCAGGAAGTGTGTTCTCTGTCACCAACGTTGTGCGTTCAATCCACAAACTCTGTAATTAAATGTTAATTTTAAATATGAACAAAAATAATGTTTATTATATTGTCACTTTGGAAAATAAGGAAATAGGTATAATTTGGTTCATTTAAATAATAATTAAAAAAGTAGCATGTTAAAAACATCTTTTAGAAATAATTAGCTTCATTTTTTAATTAGTATATAAATAAGCATGTCGCAGACAAAGTCGCACGTATTTCTAGTATAACAAGTAATCACAAACCAACCTTAAACTCATTATCCTTATCTATTGGAGGTTTATGCAATGGCCGATCACACAAAAACGTATCGACATCATTAAATGCATAGAATCGCTTCACTTGTTCCGGCGCGTGCGCAGGACACGATTGCTGTCTCGCTACCGGCTTTACATTGCAGATTTGGATGTCTATAAAATAAATTAATAATTAGATATAACACAAAGACGGAGAACGTGATAGAGCGATTATCTAATGTATATTCTATTTCATAAAAATAAGTTTCAAAGTTTTATATAACTATACTTTGTCATCAGAAAAAGCATTATTAACTACTGTACCATCCACTTATAGGTATATTAAGAAGAGCTGGAACGTCAACACATTTACACATTGCACATGATAGGCCGGGAGATACTGACACAAAATTTCGGGCCATTTGTAACAGGATGGCGGTCTAGAGGGGTCTTAGTACGCAATGACAAAAAGAAAAATGATGGTCAGAACGCTGGTACCGGCGGACTAGTCGCGTGGGCGTTAGTCACACTCGTCGGATAAATAGCGAAAGTCCAACGATTTGTAACACAAAAATTTTAGAATTTACCGATAGCCCTTAAAAAATATGTAGGCGGTAGTGTCATGCCATACAGTTACGATGTGACTTACAGTCCGCCATACCGACGTGAATGCGTTGATTAAAAAAAAAACAATTCAACCATTTGTACCGGGCTCACTTTTGCACAGGTAACCATCGTCGTGCAGCCATTTACTAAAATCGCCATGCCATACTTTTCGGACGATTCCAAATGGTCGCCATACCGCGGAAAAGTAGCGGAAAGCGCGGAAAGCGAAGATTTGTAAATCGTTTGACTTTCGCTATTTATCCGACGAGTTCGACTAATGCCCACGCGACTAGTCCGCCGGTACCAGCGTTCTGAGTTCTGACCATCATTTTTCTTTTAGTCATTGCGTAATAAGACCTCTGTAGAACCGCCATTCTGTTACAAATGACCCGAAATTTTGTGTCAGTATCTCCCGGCCTATGTATATGTCATTTTTTGCAATTGTTTATAAATACAGGGTGATGTAATTGGTGTAGTACGAATATCTAAAAATCTATGAAGAATTTTGTGATACAGTAAATGGAAGAATTATAGACTATTTTACAGTATTTAATAAAATCATTTAATTTTTTGTTCATTTTCATTAGAAATGTCAATTTTTCTCACCAAGGTGGAAATTTGGATGATAAGGATCTTGTTAGAGAAATATAAATTTTGACTAAAATCGGAATTTTTTTTTTTTCAAAAATCAAATAACTAATTAATAATCAGAGTTATCACATCATTAAAAAAAATAAGCCAAACTATACACAATTTTTACCTACTTGATGCAATCCTCAAAGATCATGGACATAGTGTATTGCGCCTTCCACCATACCATCCAGAACTCAACCCAATAGAGTTACTATGGGGCATAATTAAAGGGAAAGTAGCATCACAAAATGTGAACTTTAAGGTTGATGTTCCGACCGTCCCTCCATACATTTTTGATTACCTCTAAACACTTAACACAGACACTATTTCTTTAAAACTAATCATTTTATCACTTCTCTATAATGAAATGTGTGCGCGTTCGACCTTTTTAATCAATAATTTACAATATTTACTTAGAAAAACAACAGTAAAATACCGGAAAAATTTGACACTTCTACAGTAGTGTGCGTGACTTTTGCCAAGCGAAACACGACATAAAGCACGACATCTAGCGCATAGACTATATACTTATTACAGATCTAGCGCGTCAATGTCTAAACGAAAGGCGATGTTTAGACATTGACGCGCTAGATGTCGTGCATTCGCGTTCGTTATCTTATGCATAATGAGCATAATTCTAATAAATCAAAGTTATGTGTAAAAATTGAGTAATTTCATTTCCAATCGTTCAAAGAAAATAACAATAAAATAAAATAAAACTAATGACCTTAGAAACTATGTTTTTTTTTATTTATTACTCATTATTGTTCGTCCGTCGTAGGTCTGTAAACTGTATTGTACACTGAAGGTAAATGGTACTGTAGGTACTTTAGTTCGGCGTCGTCGCTCGTCGGCTTGATATAAAATTACATTCTTGATTTCATTGACACGCGCTATGATTTGCGCGCGGAATTTCTTGTGTTGTGAATTTATTTTTGTATGCTATGCATTTTAATTGATTCAAATTGCAATGTTTCTCTAGTATGCATTTGAGACTATATTGTAAATTGTAATAATTGATCGTGGGTATAGTAATTAATTATTCTAATAACGCAATTAGTAATATATGTATTTTCGGTGGGATTCAAAACAAAAAATTGGCCCGTGATTTTTATGAAATTTCACCACATTGCAAATCACATCAATCATAGTTCATACACATGTATGACGAAAGTGATTAGTATTGTGGCTAACATTGACTCATCAGTTCATCACTGAAACCAGTGATAAATCAGTACCTATATCATATTGTGTTTGAATATTTTTAAACAATGATATAAGTATACAATTATTATAAATCGGTAAACTATCAAAGTAATCACAAACTTGCAAACATTGGTAAAATGTCCAGTAGTTTATGAGCCTATTCATTACAATCAAACAAACAAACAAAGTTTTCCTCTTTATAATATTAGTGTAGACAAACACTATGAATACGATCACGAATGCAAATTCGGGGATTTTCTAATTATTGCTAAATAATAATTGAATTCGTTTTGAAATACTCTATAATTTTTAGTGTATAAATAGACATTTATAATGTGGTGCTCATTTTTTTTGTACTGCTAACGCTATTGTAGGTACCTATTTTCGTTGTTTTATTTCAAGTGAACACGGCCATACAATTTTGTCACGAGCCGCCTATGATTGTAGGTACTTTTGTTAGGCTCCTTCGTCGTCCGCGTCGGCTCGAAAGTTCTTGATTTCATTGTCACGCGCTATGATTTGCGCGCGGATTTTCTTGTGTTGTGAATTTATTTTTGTATTATTATTATTTTTTATTTATTTTTTTATTTTATTGATTCAAATAAAATATTTCACTAGTATGCATTTGAGACTATATTGTATTATGTATAATTTATCGTAGGTATAGTTATTCTTATAACGCAGTTATATTTTCGGTGGGACAATTTGACCCGTGATTTTTCTGAAATATCACCACGTTGCAAATCACATCAATCATACACACGTATGACGAAAGTATAGTGGCTATAATTGACTCATCAGTTCATCACTGAAACCAGTGATAAATCAGTACATATATCATATTTTATTGTGTTTGAATATTTTTTAAACAACGATATATACAATATTATTATAAATCGGTAAACTACCAAAGTACTTCCGAATTTTCAGACAGACAAACAAGTAGTTTGAACACGCAGTTTTCTTATACTAGTAGCAAAAATCAAAACCATAATATTATGTTTCCCTACTATATTTTACTAAAAGTCGAGTGCGTCGAAATCGTAAATAATAATATGTTTTTCACCTTCCTGGTTATTTTCCCATAGTAAATAGTGTTTTAGGTTTGTTGTTGTAGGTAGGAATAATAATAATTATTCTTACATGTTGGTTATGAAATGTATATTGAAATAATTTACTTTTACAAATCATTAGTGATATAAGTTTTGAGTGAAAATGCTTGGATCAGCATAATATTATATGGTACTTCAAATACATGTTTTGATAAAAAAAACAATAGTGTAATAAAATAAAACTGCGTTTTATTGTAATCAATGTTGACAATTTTAAATTCCAAAATTATTGATCAATAAAATAGTTTACACCAACAAATATAACTTTTATTTTTATAACAATCGTTCATAATATAAACCGTAGCAGGTGGCGTTTTGAAGTTCTGTCTACTCATACAGAAAAATGGAAAACTTGTTTTTTTTGTAAACAATTTATTACTCATGTTGTTTGGCAACTCGAAGCGTGGTCGTCCGTCGTAGGTACTTTTGTTCGGCGTCGCGTCGTCGTCCGCGTCGGCTTGATATAAAACATTCTTGATTTCATTGACACGCGCTATGATTTGCGCGCGGAATTTCTTGTGTTGTGAATTTATTTTTGTATGCTATGCATTTTAATTGAATCAAATTGCAATATTTCTCTAGTATGCATTTGAGACTATATTGTAATAATTGATCGTGGGTAGGTATAGTAATTAATTATTCTAATAACGCAATTATATTTTCGGTGGGATTCAAAACAAAAAATTGGCCCGTGATTTTTATGAAATTTCACCACATTGCAAATTATATATTATACAATTACAATTACAATTATTATAAATCGGTAAACTATCAAAGTAATTACAAACTTGCAAAATATGCTTTTCCGAATTTTCAGACAGACACACAATTTTATTAGTTTGTTTTAGCAAAGTAGGTACCTATACCTATACGCTTACGTCGCGCGTCGCGTCGTCGAAAACGGTGCGCCCAGAAACAAACATACCTAATTCAGTTACAATCCTTTTTTGTTCCGTAATTTATTGTATTTATTCTAATACGATTTTTTTTATTCGTCGGCCAGTTCTACTAGGTATAAAAAGATAAAATTGAAATATAATTATTGTAGCGACAGCCATATTATGTTACTATGTTTTCGTAAATATGTTTTTCACCTTCCTGGTTATTTTCACATAATCTTATTCTTATATATAAAAATGAATCGCAAAATGTGTTGGTAAGCGCATAACTCGAGAACGGCTGAACCGATTTCGATAATTCTTTTTTTATTATATCCCTTGAAGTACGAGGATGGTTCTTATAGCTAGAGAGCTAGTTAGTTTAGTTTTAGTGCAGTGGCAGTGTAAATGTTGTTGTTGAGGTTATGTAAATTTAACACTTTAGTTAACTACCAAGATATAAAGAAATGAGGATAGGACACAATAACTATTGGTTGAGGTATTTATAAACTCATAATATACTTTTAAAAAAATCACGTTTTAATAAATTTCTAGAATTAAATTAGAACAGCTGATTCAAAATAGCCTAAAAAATCTTAATAATAATAATTACGCTTCACAGCAAGAAGAAATGTACCATATGTACCCGCACAAAGTCGATATTGTGTTGCCTACCGTTCGACTCAATGGCTAGGGTTGTAACTACCTTTAATAATTATTACCAAACTAATAAACCGAGTGATGCGAAATAACCATAATTCTTTTAGAGTTTGATAAAATGATCAGGCAGGTATTTTCTTTAATCCTCTGAATTCTCGGTTACTAAATTGTATCGTTGAAATTATTCTTAATCGCGTAAATTTAATAAATAATCATATGGAAAACACTTTTCATTTGTTTTTTTACTTTCACGCCCAACTACTATACAATAATTACGTTGTTTCGGTATTTTGACGAGAAAACGCAGGAAACATCCGTTGTATCATTTTAGATAGATTGTATATTTTGTATCTGTAGAATTGAAATCAAAGCTATGTATATGTTGTCTCCATTCTTTTCTTATCGGATTGTTGATCCCAATGCGAATGCGTCACTTAAATTTTATAAAAGACAATTAAGAACATCAAAAATAAAGTGATACGTAAATATTTCACAGTGCAATATATTATGTAATTAATAATAATTATATATTTATGAAAAAATAATTACATCAGATTTAATAATAGCAATTGTTTTGAATGTACATAATATGAATAAATGATTACATCATAATAGTAATAATCACAATTGTTTTATTTCCCATTTGTTGCAACCCTAGCATATTTTCATGTAGCAGCAGAAGTACCTACACTGGCGGCGCGGCGGCATCGTGCGACATCAAAGGCATTGCCTTACTAGGTAAGTTTATAATGACTCATTTCTTTTATTATATAATTTACGTTTTACTTTTACAGAATCCGATTCAATGGATTATGAAGACGAGTCACACAACGCCATACGATAGTGATGATGAATGAACATTTCAATAAATGCATGCGTGTTTTTTTATGTTGTTTTGTAATTGTTAATTGTTTCTTAAATAAAGAAATAAACTAAATATTTAAATGATGATTTGTTATTTGCAACACAACTTTATATTTGAGATTCTTTACAAATGTATATTTAGTTTTGTATCATCAAATTTATAAATTTTATTCCATAGTTTTCAAAATTAAATGTAAATGACCATAAAAACATTAATAAAGTAAATCATTGATGTAAGGTCAGGGAACGTAATACATATATACATCTGACCATGTAGAAGCTAAGTCTTGTTGACTGCTGAAGTCTGTAAAGTTTTGTTGTCTGCTGAAGTCTGTACGCAATGAAAATGTCTGCCGTTTCGAAAATAAGTTTTTAAGACCCTAATAAATAAAATATATGAATGGCAGATCTGGTCAAATACTTTCAAAATTGTATTTTTTTCAGCACTTTCATAAGTGTCTGCCAGAATGTTATCCGCGTGATAATGGTCTGCCATTGTTATTTTCCGATAGTAATAATAATCTATTTTCAAATATCAAAATGGCAGACGTGGTCAAATGGTTTCAAAGTTCGCCAAAAATTTCCACCTGTCTTACCTAAGCGCGCGCCCCGTCCACCACTCTGGGCTTAGTGACTCCTCATCTCATGTATAGTAGGTATAGGGGAATCAACACACAAAAATCCAGGTCTGGTCAAATACATACAGGTAGCTTTGCGCTAGCTCTCTAGCTATTACTTCTTATGGAGAGAAAACGTAAACATGTACCACGGGCGAAGCCGGGGCGGACCGCTAGTAAATAATAAAATAATAAATAGTGTATTAGATTTGTTATTGTATCTTGTATACCTACGAATAATTATTCTTACGTCTTGTTGGGAAATGTTCAAATACCTACCTATTGAAATAATTTACTGTTACAAATCATTAGTGTTATTAGTTTTGAGTGAATAGGCATGGATCAGAAATTCAGAATATAATATGCTACTAACTACTCAAATACATACATGTTTACACAACAAACACCACTGACCTCTATAACTATAAGTTATAGAGGTCAGTGACCGTCAGTGACAAACACTATGGATACCTACGCTCGCGAATGCAAATTCGGTGATTTACTAATTATTGATACCTAGTCATTGAATTCGTTTTGAAATAGCCTGTACTTTGTAATTTTTAGTGTTATAGACATTTATAAAATGTGGTGCTCATTTTTTTGTAATAAATCATCCCGAACGCTATTGTATTTTCGTTGTTTTATTTCAAGTAAACACCTATACAATTTTGTCACGAGCCGCCTCTGGCCTCTGGGTGAAATAAACAAGTCAAATGATTTTTGTTCTAATTGTATTTTGGTAGTAGTTTGTTTAGAATTTACATTACCATTGTTTAATTTTTATTTTGTATTTGCAGTAAAATAAAAAGATGAAAAACTTCATTAGGTATATTGT
>CAJQZN010039179.1:0-16363 GCA_907164685.1 Colias eurytheme | reverse complement strand
GCGGAAACTACACAGCGTTACTTCCGTCAGAAAAAAAATCTGAGTTATTCCCTAGTCGCGCCTAAAGAAGTTTTACTTCAATAGATGTGATAAAAAGTCAGAAATGATAAAAAAATAACAAAAAACAGGCCAAATATTTTAGTAGGTAGTGGTGATATTTTTTTTTATTTAAAAATAATCATATAATTTATGTTGATAATAGAGTTCTTCGTTATACGTATTCAACAATTTTTACAAACATATTTAGATATTTTTGTAACTGGCTGACAGAAATGGATTCAAATTTCGCGTGTCCCAGGACCCAGTCACAGTTGTAAATGACATAATCTGTAAAACATTACGGCTAAAATTAGGCACATTTCACACTCATTGAAGAAATAAAGACGCCATTTTTAATTTTGAAATTAAATTGGTCAAATTATAACTCTATTATTTTTTTGGGCATCTAAAATAGATAATTATTAAGAAGTTTCACATATTATTTTTTAATAATAAAACAATAACACTTCAAAGTAAATAAATGTATACTTAATTATTGTAATTAATTATTTTAACTCTACATCAAATTAAGCAATCCTTAACAAACATAAAAACTACAAAAATTGTAAAAAATCATCAAATTTGGCACAAATATTTACAATGACGAATAATTAACATCACTCCAATATATCCCTTATATCAAACTCAAACTCAAACATTTATTTATTCAATTAGACTTCTTCGAGAAGCACTTTTGAAACGTCAATACATAATTTAAACATCTACCACCGATTCGGAAAGCAGTATCTATGGAGAAGAACCGGCAAGAAACTCCATAGTTGCTCTTTTAAATCATTTCAGTATTACAATTTAATTTTACAAAATATGTAACTGTATATTATCATAATACTATGCCAAAGAACTGAATATCTAAACATAAATCCATGTATTTCCTCAAAAACCTTAATTAGCACAATTTCCTACCGAAAAAAATAGGAAAGTCACAGTTCAAGCAACCCTAATTAAACTCAAGGTAATTTATAACATAGTATCACTCACCTCTTTCCCTGAAAATTATGCTGTCAAAGTGAAAAACCCTTGAAGTTTTCCACAAAGCGAAAAGGAGCTAATTGTTATAATTATGCAGTGTTATACGACAAACGTAATTACCTTAGTGCCAATTAAACTTTCTTTGTACCTACTTGTTGAATATGGTGGGAAAGAGATTTTAATAAATGTATTAATATGAAAACATGTTCTATGTCAAGAAAAGTTATTAAAAATCGTAGTTTCAAACTACGCTCCCATACCTATATCTGTCAACTGTGCTTCCATTACAATAAAAAAATGTTCTCAAGCGTCCAGTAAAGAAAAGTAAAAACTAAATAAATTAAAAACCTTTTCAACGAAAAACCTGTTGTCAATTAACTAGGACCTAATAATATACTCAATAAAATGGTGTCCTTGGATACACATTTCTTGATTTTTTATTTTATGTATAATTGTTTGAATTTCTATTGTTCTATCATGTTCCAATACATATCTTTGTTTCAGAGAGAGGATGGACTACTCTCGGCCAATATGCGCCCTCCTTGCTCTTCTCGTTTTCTATTTAACACACCTCGCACAGTAAGTACCTACCATAGACATATTATACCTACATTTTTTTTCTTCTTGCCATAAGAAAAAAAAGTTATAAGTTATTCTATGAAAGTATAGACTAATTTTCTGCTAAAAAAGGAACTAACGAAAGCTTCGTTTTAGATTTACGTTTACGATTTACCTGATTGTTAATGATTAGCACATGGTACGAGTACCTTTCAAAATTTATAAGTTAGGAGATATTGGAAATTAGTCGTGTATTTGTGTTGCAATAACAGTAAAAAGTTTAACCATTTCAAATGCATTAAGCAAAGCGAAATTAATTTACTGGGTGAAAATACATTGGCGTTATTTCTTTCACTTATATCAATTATGAATGCAATCATTTATGTGACACACTGCCAAAATATGAATATCAATCTTATTACGTCAAAAATATGTTTTCCTAGTCCATATTTCACAGTATAAGTACTAGAAAAACATATTTATTCATTGTAGAGCTATGGGTATGGGTCACCATATTTCATTTAGGACACCAGCATTTAATAGGAGATTGTAAAAATGCCGTCTCTCTTAGACAGAGACATCACTGACGATATTTATTAAAATCGATGTAACTACAGTTACTTAGAAAAATAAGAGAAAAATATTTATTAAGACAACAGACATTATTTATTACGGAGATTCCTACACACTTGCATAAATTCGAAATATTTTACCAGCTAATTTATAGACAACAACATTCTTCTCTATTTTATATAAAAAAAAATTAAATGATCAACTCAATAATATATAACATAGCTGAACTTTTATTTTCAGTAATAATATTTAGTTGTTTATCATTATTTTGATAGAAATCTTTCATTTTGTTTGTCATCATAGTCGTCAACTAACTCTATCTTCTAGAGAACAATCATACTTTTTCAATAATTTTATATTATATTTTTATCACAGTTAATCAGTAGAATCAATACACTTTTGCCTTGCACATTGTTCTATTTCTCTACCGCTGAGTGCGTGTACTACAACCGCATTCCTACATAAAAACACAAAAAACGGTTATTTTGAGAACAATTTACGCGACGAGACTAGTCTGCGAAAACGTCTTATAAATTATTATCTGTGATAAAAAGACTACTTACGCATATTTAAATTGTCAACATTCTTTTAAAGAATTCTAACCTACAAATTAATTTTAATTTTGAAAGCGCACAAGAAAAATTTGAAAGCTTTCGCTCATTATGTATGGAATTTCCTTGGAATTTCATTTCCAATACCTTCATTCCATTGTTTACTTTGCCCTAATTACTAATAAAAAACAAAATGTTTGTAATGAAGAATCTATGACAATGATAAATTAAAAGATGGGCGCCAACCGTCATGGGATTTGAGATGGATTTGAGACGGTATTAATTTTGGCAGCTGTTATAAATGTTACAATACGACGGATTCTTTGTTGTTTCTACGATTGTTTTGTTTTCTATAACATTGTTGCCTGTTTCAAACATTATGAGCTTATCAAGGAACAGTGAATTATATTCGAAATTTTTAGAATCGATTGGTTATCACGAAGATTACTATTGCATTGAAAATATTAATATATCAGCGCGAGCGATTCCGTAAAGATTTAACTCATTGAATATAATATTTCTTATACATACCTACATATTAAACAATGTTCATCTGAAGTGGCTAAATTATCTGAAAAAGAACATTTGGAAAAGAAATACTTTATAAATACACATTTTAAATAAAGTATTAAATACATATAATACGGTATAAAACTTAGGAAAAACATTCCAATAGATATACCTATTTTGATATCATAAGATGTAGGTATTTACATCTGTTTCCCGAAAATTCTAAACCCACGTGTGTGTACCTACTTCGTACTAAAATAAGAACATTCAACAGCAAATAAGTCCTATTTACGACTATAAGCTTATTTCTGCTACAAATACTTGTATCAATTCGCTTCATAATGCAATTATTATGAAAATCAAATATATATGTACCGCAATATATAAATTAGGTATAGAATTTATTATTGTATCTGTTTTTTTCCATAGATGTACGAACGCCAAGATCAACTTCAGAGAAAAAGAGAAACAAATCCTGGATCAGATTTTGGGTCCAGGCAGATACGACGCTCGCATCAGACCCTCCGGTATCAACGGCACTGGTTAGTAAATAATCTAATTTAAGTCTAACACTTGTTAAATAACTATCAAACTTAATATTAACTAACAGAAGTTAATGTAATAATGGAGTAGAATCATTTATTTATTGGATAACTATCGAGTCATTAACGACATCAGTATAATAAAAAAGTGGTCCCAGTAATGCTACCTGAGTGACCCCAGTTGTGATTAACGCAAGATTCAAATCATTAGTTTTCCTTATGAACTTATCCTTTTACACTACAATGTAATATGATTTATCACGCAAACGTAGTGTTATGAAGAGCATATTTTCCAAAGTATATAATATTTTATGAAGCGTATATTTACAAAAGCTTCTTCGAAGTTCTAATATAATTTTCGTTCATTCATTTAATGGAACTGTTTTTTCATTCATAAAAGAAACTGAATAATAGCGGCGGTGATCGAACAATAACAAAATTGCGTTATTCTTTAGGTTTGATATTGATCTTGTAGTTCAATAACACCGGGCTTTTAAACTTAGCGTAATAAAATCATAGTGTTTTACATGAAACAATTACGTTCATACCAAAGAAGTATTTTTTATTTGCCGTTTGTATATATGCGTTTATTGAAATCTAATGTGTTGTAAGCGATCATAGTGTCATAGCTGTAGTAAGAAAAAACAAAAGGGAGAATGATATGCTACGTTAAAAGCAACATGCTGAAGATATAATTGTTGTCATTATGGGTTGTTTGTTTTTTGAATTTGTATCTCGACAGATGGACCTGCAGTAGTTAATATAAACCTGTTCGTCAGAAGTATAACAACTATAAGCGACATAAAGATGGTTAGTAAGCGAGATGGTGAGGAATGTCCTGGTTCCTCTTTGTAAACTAGTTTTGAATCTCACTTTGTTGTCAATGGATTTTGGTAACTTTTTGAAAACGGCAATAAAGTGAGATAGCAAGTGTTAGTATCATTCTATCCCTTACCATGAGAACGTTAAATATACTGGTGATTAGACAATATTGGGTTTAAATACGCTACGAAGGACTAAGATCGGACGGATTATGATTTTACAATGAAATGTTTTAATGGAGGCGTCAAAAAAAGATCACACAGCGAATATCAAAATTTTAGACAATTTTAAATATGATTTTGCTGATATTTTTAACGCAATGGTAAGGGACTGTCAAATCCGTATTTCATTTCAAATCCCTTTGCTTTAACTTGAATTTATTCGACTTCCGAGACATACATTTAAAGTATAAAATATCTATGTCTAGAAAGTCGTTTAATCAAAGTTCATATTACGGCCCGGTGGTTATGACATTTTTTTTAATTTTTTTATGGGTGCGGGCGTGGGTATTTTTAAAGATTAGATTATTATTATTAGAGCTTTTAACTTGAATGAAATTGCTGTCCTAGAATTTAAATGGATATCGTTAAATGATAAAAAATAAATTTAAACCACAACAATTAAAATAGAACAAATAAAAATCAA
This sequence comes from Colias eurytheme, assembly GCA_907164685.1. Lineage (NCBI taxonomy): Eukaryota > Metazoa > Arthropoda > Insecta > Lepidoptera > Pieridae > Colias > Colias eurytheme. Next base: position 11,133 of record CAJQZN010039179.1, on the reverse strand, counting down.
TAGTTTGACACGCTATTTTAAAATTGTGATCTATGATAAGATAAGTCTAGTGTAGTGTAGATTAATGATAACAATTATTTTAATTATATCGTTTTCAGTATGAATTTTTTTTTTTATTAATTTAAGGTCGATAAAAATGCACCCAAAGTTTAAAGAGCTGTGTGGTATATGGTTATTTTATAAGTAAATTAATTAAAGTTTATAAGTAAATTATTTAAAGGTAATTTTATTATTTAAGGACGTTTCTATGCTAGGTTCTCAAATCACGAAGCTATCATTTTTGTTTCAGTTCCGTCATAGTCAAAGTTTATTTTCGCTTTTCGTTTTCTTTTTATTTACCTAAATTAAAACTCTAAAGTCTAAACTATCAAATTCACACTTCGTGTATTATTAAATTCAGAGGCTTAACACAAATTCGTATAAACAAGTAGGGTTTTCGCATTATTTGTATTTTGATTTATTTCACAGTCATTTTTAACAAATGCGGTAATAAATAAGCATAAGGAATTCGTAAGTTTTTCAGGTCTAAAGGTGAGTACTACACGTGCTCCGAGTTCGTCGCGAGATACAAATTAAATCCCTTAGGGTTTAGTTTTATTTTTGTATATATTATTATCAACCGTATATTTTGCTTGGTACTTAGATGGGCCAGCCGTTGTGAGCGTCAATATATTTGTGCGAAGTATATCAAAAATCGATGACGTCACGATGGTAAGTCGACAGGACTAGCTTAAGACACTATGAGATAAATATTTTCCTTAAAACGGTTGCTCGATTCTTCCTAACAAGTCAAATGAATGGGCAATTCGCTCCGAAACTTACGAAGGAGAGATTTACCCGATCGAGTTTTGTTTTTTATTTTATTTTTTTAATTTTCCTCTTTGGTGTTGACGACCAAAATCGTTTTTCGCGCGCGGTTATCGGTCGTTACTATCGACAGTTAGCTGGTTCATAAGAGTCACGGCAGGTGATTTTACTTTATGTATCTTCTAATACATTCCATCTAGACTGGCTCATTTACGGAATGCTACAGACATAGGATGTCATATAGATTCATTACATTAGAGTTTTATCATCTCAGCATTACGAATCGTGGCTGTGAAAAGCCACCGATTCTATGGAGTTCAGTTGAAGGTTATTTAAATGATTTTTTTTCTGTCATTAAGGCGATGCGCCAACGTTTGTTCACGTCAACATGTATCTACGATCTATCAGCAAAATAGATGATTACAAGATGGTGAGTGAGGATGCACTGAGGCTCAAGTGCCGATCGGAGTCCTCTGCCACTTTTATCGCAAAGCAAAGATTCCATATTTCCAAATGAGAAGCTTTCCTTTCAATAAAATTGGCTGTAGGTACTCCATTGTCAAGTTGCACTCTGCTACGTTATGCTGTCGTATCAATTGGATGTCTGTTCTTGTTATGTTTGTTTCCTTTATTTTGAGTTAACTTTCCGTTGCATTTTGAATCCTTGTTTTAATTTCTGGATTGAGTTTTACCTTACATGCGGCGCCGCGGTCCCCTTTCGACGACTCCCTATTGTAAATATAGCCTTACAACTTTTTATTTTGGATATTATTTTTTGTTTTACTTTCAATCACAGCGCTGTTAAATATCAGAACCGTAATCGTCGATGTGAGCACGTAGGTAAACTAATGTGAAGTAGATTGACACAAGCGATATACAGGGGGATGCCCGCGGCCCGCACCTCAATATTTATTTACCATTCATGCTTTATTTGTCATGCATTTAACGATTATGATCGTAAAAACTATTTTGGTCGTGTACGTTGACTGTGATTTTTGTCTTGTTCATGTGAATTTGTGTTGTAAAGTTTGGGTTAACCGCCGCGTCCGCACACGCCCTTGGCGCTTCGGTGGCTGACCACCCGACCGCAATATGTGACCCCCGCCATAAGGCTAGATATACTAAACCGTAGCTCTAGTTGTACCGGTCTGCCTGCATGAGCGACAGCTCAAGCATTCCTTCGACGAATGCTGTGGTGAGTTTATGGTAACGCTTCATAGATACCAGGCATGGTGTTTGCTTGGCCTATATCGATATAAAATCGAATTATTGCTTGATGAAGAAATAATTTTTAATTTTTTATGGTCATGTTCAATTTATATCGATATTTGAAAATTAGCTTTTGGATACTGTATTATATGAAGTGTACATATTAAAGTATTTATTAAAATATGTATATATAAGTTATACCAATTTTTTTATATAGCTTTTCAAGAGAGACGACCGTGACGCAATGAAGCAATCTATTTATCAAGGTTTTGAAAATTTTGTGTTTTATTTAACTTTTTTAAAATTAGTTAATCCATCGACAAACCAGTCAAAAAATAAAACGTTAAAACGCGCCATCTTTTCATTTACATTTTGGACCGTTCTAATTATAACCTTACCCATCTATATTTAAATTGAGCCAAAAATAAATCCTTTAATCTATCCTAAAATAAAACATACTGTATATACACTATAACCCACGCTGTATTTGGCCAAACAAATTACATCCCACTTCAATTTGCATATAAAGAGATCACGAGTTCAATTTTCTTGAAATAAAACAATATACGTATAGAAATGTAGTGACCCTGTTTCTAAATCGCGCAAGTGAAATTTCTTTGTTTTCAATTTCACAAACGCAAGCAGTGGAGCTTAACGATTAAACTGTGCTGATAAAATTTCACGTTCAATCTTATAAATATTATTTTTATCATCTAATATAGAAAACATACTATCATACCTCGTGATCGATTTTTTTCTATTCTTTAAAAATATATAACACAATATCAATCAAAATACATTTTTTTGATGTTTTCTCAACGTACTCTACAATATAGAGTTAGCAAACAACTAGTAAGTATGTATTGTACTAGCTTCGCTCCGCGGTTTCACCCGCGTGGCTCCGCTCCTGTTGGTCTTAGCGTGACGATATTATATAGCCTATAGCCTTCCTCGATTAATTGCCTATCTAATACCGAAAGAATTTTTCAAATCGGACCAGTAGTTCCCGAGATTAGCGCGTTCAAACAAACAAACAAACAAACAAACAAACTCTTCAGCTTTATTATATTAGTATAGATAAAATAGCTCTATTGTGGCTGTCGACTCTATGTACATTCAACATTGTAAATACTCACAACTATAATTTTTAATAGTAAATCCAATCGATACATTGGTTTGTAAGTACGTTAAAATCCAACATGATAAATCACTGGGATTTCGTAGGGATTGTAACTACCAGCCCCCCTAGTCAAGTGGTTTTCTGTTAGCGTAGCGTTCAATAGAATAGACTACCAATGTATGAGATTGACGTAAGCTGTAGATAAACGTATCTACAGCTTACGTCAATCTCATACATTCGTAGTCTATTCTATAAACTTGACTAGGGGGGCAGTTTATCCTAATCTGTGTAGGTGTTTAAAATTATGATTATTGATTACTAGCGGTCCGCCCAAGCTTCGCCCGTGGTACATGTTTACCTATGTTTTCTTTCCATAAGAACCATCCTCGTACTTCAAGGAATATTATAAAAAAAGAATTTAATTTGTTAGTGTTAAAGGATTAATTAAAATTAGATGTCAAGAATAAATGAAATATATGACAGGTTATAATTTACTAAAATTAGTTGATGTGATATTAAAATATAAGGCACCCGTACATTATACAAATTGCATCGTAATTTCCTAATTTTTCTAATTCATTTAACCTAAAAATATGTGCGTACCAAAATACCACACCCACTGAAACTCGTTTATCAAAACAGAACATTAGCATTAAATTGGTGACATAATTTGACATGTATAATTATGAATCGCACAATGACGAAGGTCCACCTTCATGCATCTAGTATATTGGCACAAAATATTTTTGTCTTTATAATATAAGTGCGGCAGAGAAGAGACCCATGGCAGGATTACTTTTTAAAATTTATCAAAGGGTCAATTATGTAAATAGTAAATACTAATGATTGATTAGAAAGAGTAGAGTCACCCATAATTTTTTAAGCTTCGATTAAAATATCGTTAGAATAGTAAAAATACCGAGAAAAATTCATATAAAATATCTTTATAGTGAATTCAGTGCGTTGGTGATAACAGAAAAGACATTAATAGCATATTAATGTACCTATAAGTTTCTTCATAAACACTGCTATTGGGAAGCCTATTTTATTGTATCCTATAAAGATGACAAAACTTGCTAAACTGCGAATAGTTTTATGTTTTATTCGTTACTGTTTGTTTCCTCCAAACAGCTATGTTTGCCTTTTCGCACTGATTCATAAATAGTTTTGATTTTTTCGTTATATTAAACCAAAACAGACACATTATATACTTAACAATTTCTGATCAAACATTCACTTAAGCAATAAGCGTATAATATAATATAATGAATTCAAAGAAGCTCCAATCCGCAAAGTTAAGAAATTTTTAAATAATACAAAAAATTCGATCACGAAGCGGGAATCGAAGCCGCGTCTATAGCATATTTTTCTATGCTTTAAAAATTCTCGTTTATCATTTGAATACTATAAAACTAAATATCAAATCCTCAATTAATTTATTTATTCTTAAAGACCCATTTTAATTGATCTCAATTCAAATAAAAATATAATTCATGTATAACGTAGGTTTATAAGAAAGTTCTGATTAGTATTAAAATTTGCGTCCCTATTTTTATATCCTTGGTAATTGGGTCACTTAGTAATTGGTTTGAATTTCATTCTATCGTACTTAATTGGAGAAAATGCCCAATATACTCAAATATATTTCTGAAAAGATTCCGAATAAGGCCCACTTAGGATCCTGCCCTAATTCGGCCCTAATACCCATATAATCCTGTATTCATCTCTAATATAGCCTTCATAAGATCCTTAGAAAATCAACTAAATATAGAACCAACGACTGAGAAAATATATACGCTAAATATGCAATGATATTATTATTTACAAGTAAAAAGGTGTAGATAGGTTATTAGGAATCATGCAGTGGCACGTCGAGATGTGGCTCATTAGCTACATCTTCTCTTTTTGCTAAAAACGATAGTTGAATCAGGCCATCTTACTTAGACGTCTTATCATGTGTGCGTTTAGTGTGCCGTTTTTGAAGATCGGATATTACGTTGGTAGTATACTTAGGTAGTATAGTTAAGTTATTGTAATAATTTGTAAGAATAATTTCAATAAATAATAAATATACTCATATTATAAAGCTGAAGAGTTTGTTTGTTTGTTTGAATACGCAAATCTCAGGAACTACTGCCGGATTTGAAAAATTCTTTCGGCGTTAGATAGCCCATTTATCGAGGAAGGCACAGGCTATATACCATTACGCTTAGACCAACAGGAGCGGAGCTACGCGGGTGAAACAGCGAAGCGCAGCTAGTTGTAAATATGGCCTACACATTAAATTTTTATTGACCCGCGCCATATGAGCCGATAGTAGTCGAGATCTGGCAGTGATCCAACATAGTAATCATTCATGATATTAGTCTCATCCATCAATGTCAATTGGGGACTGGGGTATCATAATATCAATTAACTTCAGTTTTACTTCCGAAGAAACATGGCTTTTTCTTTTCATAGATTGGATGATCTTGTTATTACAGTATTATTTTCCTCTGTTTGGGTTTCATTCGTTCATAAAAGATTATCGATGTTATAAAAGGCCTCTTCTATGTAATATAATCTGTGATGTAATAATTGATTTATTACCTAATGAAATAATCGTAAACTATATAATTAGTTATTACATTTTATTCTCACTTTAGTCACTATACTGTATATATATACTATATTGATTAAATAGTGTTTAAGGCTTTCTAAATCGCGTATATTTATATACAGTGGCAGATAATGTGCCACATAGTCACATAAATGTTATCTCTTTTGACTGATAGAACTGCAATAATTTTACCAGAATTGTAATTGTTCACTTTACTTTCCTTTTTTGTTAAAAGCCAGTCAGGTAGGATGGATCATAGAATATTTGGTACTAAGTATACTTAATATATTTCGTTATTGAAGCTTTACAATAACTATTATCGTCAATTTAATCTGCTATTTGTTACGATTATCATTATCTAATACACCTTTAAAATTTAGTTTTTTAAATAAAACTATTTTTAATGTATAAGTGTTTGCCGTTGTCTTCGTGATCAAACAATTATTGGAGTTCCAAAAGCTAATTTTCAACTGTAATAAGAATACCTTGGCATAGCTATAGCATTGCTCCGAATTTTGATTTACCCACTCCTCACTTCCTACAACGAGGGCTGATAATTGTCATATTTTTAATTCGGCACTCTTTGGCATGCGCAGTTCTGGTGTATCTACATTATATTTTAATATCCTCTCCAGCCTTTTCATTGAGGTTTTCTCCTATTTGTTATCATGAGTTTGATTACTAAGTTATCAACAAGAAGTTGGTATTAAGTAACCTTGAATTGGCGTCAAAACTTTTAAAGATTTTATTATAGACCTATAAAATTAGAAGTCTCTTATAATGTAGATGCACTTGTTGCCTAGCACCTGTCGTTACTGAAACGGCTTTATTGGTATAATAATATACACTATAAAACCTTTGTTCCTATATTATCATTAAAATATAAATACGATCCTAATTAACTGTTCGTTAATCGTATGAGAACAGAAGTACTGAAATAAAATTATAAACAAAAACGTGTTTTATTGAAATTCGATTTATTGAACCTTACGTGATTATCGGTAAAAAAAGAATTGATAAAAAGCAAATACATGTTAAACGAAGACCATTAAACCGTTTCGGAATCGACAAACGTGTAGGAACTTAATGTAAGCTTTTTTCGTTAAAACAATTCATTTGACTTGCTGTTTTGGTGTCGAGGGATCGATTATTTGTTATTGAGTAAATTTTAAAATTACCTTCGACATCATAGTATGTTATATGTGTGATGTAAAAGTTGATGTATTATGCACTTAAGTACACCGACACAACCATCTTACACTAAATAAATGTGCCTATAGTTAGATACATTTTCATATATAAATAGTCCCCGGGCACAATAATGAATCACATAGACTTCCTAATAATCCCTGAGAGCTTAGTAGACAATCTTGAGAAAAGATTTGAATTATTTGAGATATAATCAACTGTTCTCTTGTCTTAATTCTTTATCTATTACATCAGGTTCTTCCGAATTCAATCCAACTCTATAAAGAGTTTATCGTGCCAATTGGCATTCTAAAGCAGGATAATTATTCATATGTGATTATATCTCAAGATATATAATTTGAGAGAACTTTAGTTAATTAACTTGTGTTTACAGGAATATTCGGTTCAATTGACGTTCAGGGAACAGTGGTTGGATGAACGCTTGAAGTTTAACAATTTAGGAGGTAAGTTAAGACCTGTGGTTAAGACTTTATAAATTAAATTTCAAATTAGTTTGTTACAAAATACGTTACATAGGTATGTGTTTATTAATATTATGTTATAGTACGTCAGGAACTCTGAAATTGTTTGCTTTGAATTACATAAGAAAATTTCAAAGATTTTCGTATTCAATAAAATTAAACAACCCTTTCAGACTATTTTAGACGAAGTACTTAAAATTTAAGAACATTGCGTATTATCTTGTTAGCATTAAATGTAATAGGAAGTAAGAAAAGTTTTGCACTCAAGACTTAAGTGCATTAATCATCTAGCAGTATATTTCGTTCATTCAATTGTACAATCTGTTTGATGTTATTAATAGATATTTTAACACCGATATACTCGCGATAGAAGCTTTGATGTTATAAGATTGAAGCTAATGGTGTTTGATTTATGTATTAATAACAGAAGATGTATTGGGCGAAACAATGTGCTAGAATGTTTATGTAAGTAGTCTCTCTGTAATATTCTTTATGGGCAGTTGCATTTCATATTATATACCTTAATTAATAGGTATTTATACGTATCAAATCATTATCGAAAGGCAAGAAACTGTCGAAATTGTGAGCTCAAATGTTTATTAGAGTCACCTTTTTAATTATCTGTTTTGATATCCAAATCCTGATCCAACTAAAGAATCATTTTCATACAAACATGGACACACGTAAAAAGAAAACTATTTCAGTCAATGCAGAATTCTAAATACTGTTCTCTTAAGAAAGCGACATTTTTAAATTGCACAGGAACATCATCCTTCTAATTATTTATTTCTCACAGCTTATTAAATACATAGTTACAAAACGAACTATCCCTTCCAACAGGTCGCTTGAAATACCTAACCCTAACTGAAGCGAACCGAGTATGGATGCCGGATCTATTCTTCTCCAACGAGAAGGAAGGTCACTTCCACAACATCATCATGCCGAACGTCTACATCAGGATATTCCCCAACGGCAACGTGTTATACAGCATCCGAATCTCCCTGACTCTGTCCTGTCCTATGAATCTGAAGTTGTACCCGCTGGATAAACAGACCTGTTCCTTGAGGATGGCTAGTTGTGAGTATTTAGTTCATCTTCATCATTGGTTAGTTTTTGCCCGCCTGATAACTTGTTGCAGCAGTCAGCACGGTACTTTTCGAGCGGTATCGGGATGATGAAACTATGTTTAAGGATATAATTTCTATACTCTTGCATCAAAATTAGCCTATGTTTATGATACAGGTTACCAATAATGAGATACTATATACCTACTGTTAGGACAATATCTAATAGCCAAATACAATTTCATCAATACATATAATGAAAAACTCAATTCAATTTTGTTTTTACTTGTGTGGAAATAATAATTGAAAATCAATTACAAAACAATGTTGGTTATAATTGACTTGAAAAAATGGGCAGTTTAAAGTTTAAACGGCAATATTTAACATTTGGTTTAAGTAAACAGCCGCTTGCCTTGGGTATTTTCGTAAAAATAAACGTTACTGTTGACGGCTAGACATATTGTTAGCTGCAATTTGAGCTCGAAAATGTGGAGAATGCATCGTTATTTTAGTGTAGGTGGCACGAGTAGATATAATATGTAATTAGACGCGTTTAAAAATGTCAAAATTCCTACTAATATTATAAATGCGAAAGTAACTCTGTCTGTCTATCTGTTACTCAATCACGCCTTAACTACTGAACCAATTTGCATGAAATTTGGTATAGAGATATTTTGATACCCGAGAAAGGACATAGGCTACTTTTTACCCCGGGATTTTATCCCGGAAATCCCACGGGGACGGGAACTATGCGGGTTTTTCTTTGACTGCGCGAGCGAAGCTGCGGGTGGAATGCTAGTAGTGTATAAATTATGTCTAGACAGCAATTTAGTGTGATATAAAAAGTACATTGAAATTTGTAATTGATTCTATACTATAGTATAAACGAAATTGCATTATAAACGAAAATGAAGCAAACTGCAGTAAATAATTAAGACTTCAATATCATTTGGACAATATTTTTAAAATACAATTAATAAAATAACATAGAATGCACGCTTTAATTCTAATAATATCCAGTAATATTTAAAATACACCAGAAACAGAGCTATATTCATTCATTCGTCCATATAACATGAACAATTTTAACAATTAATAAATTTGACTCCAATAGATGGTTGGACGACTGACGACCTCGTGTTCCTGTGGAAGGAAGGTGACCCAGTCCAGGTTGTGAAGAACCTACATCTGCCTCGCTTTACCCTCGAGAAATTTTTAACTGATTACTGTAACAGCAAAACTAATACAGGTAATTTTCTCTTCAAACTGTGTGAAATACTAGATTTAGGATAAGATTTCCTAATTTTACATAGTTATGTTTCCAAATAAGGTATTTTTGTTTTTTTTTTTTAATTGTTTGGGTTCTTTTTTTAATAATATCGAACATGAAAAATTGCGTTTTTATTAAAGTTAGAGTACCTAATAATTAACTTTTGAACTTTTAAACGTTTTCGTACCTATATTTTTATATCATGTTATTAATAAATAAATGAATAAATGAATTATGAATAAATAAATAAATTAATATCAGCAGAATAAATTTCAGTAGAAAATAAATATTTTTCAGGCAACCAAATTTTCTTCCAATTAATTTAGTCCAACGAAATACCACATATTATGTACTTCAATATCATTAACTATATCCTCTCTACAGGTGAATACAGTTGCCTGAAAGTGGACCTCTTGTTCAAGAGAGAGTTCAGTTACTACCTCATCCAGATCTACATCCCCTGCTGCATGCTTGTTATCGTCTCCTGGGTTTCCTTCTGGCTGGACCAAGGTGCCGTGCCTGCTAGAGTTTCATTGGGTATGTATTTCTGTATGACTGTTTGTATGTATAGTTGTAATCGAAATTTGTTTTATGTGGGAGAATAGTACTGGGATTTTAATTTGCACTCGTACAAAAAATGTCCGAGCAATGTTGTATAAAAATAAATGAATTGGATACCTTATTTCGTGGTAGTTATGTTTAATGCCTATTTTATCGCTCAGTAGAAATGATAAACGCGTAGGTAGAGTCTTGCTTTTCACAATTTTTCAACGTGTCTAATTTTACGTCAATTATTGTTCCATAAATAGAGTTTTGCTTTTCACGATTTTAACCGTAATTTGTATCTAGTTCTAAACAACTACGTGAGTGATTGTTCCATATAATTTATATGAGAAACCATGCTCTTAACAATTGAGCACATTAACAAAGATAAGAAAAGTAACAAGAGACTAACTTTAAATAATTTTCATTTTTTAAAGAGTGATAGTGGACTCATCATTTGACATATCGTTCTAAATATTTTCCAGGAGTAACAACACTCCTAACCATGGCGACTCAATCCTCCGGTATAAACGCGTCTCTACCACCCGTATCCTACACAAAAGCGATCGACGTCTGGACGGGCGTGTGTCTAACATTCGTGTTCGGTGCGCTGCTCGAGTTCGCGCTCGTGAACTATGCGTCCCGCTCTGACATGCACCGAGAGAATATGAAGAAAACGAGACGGGAGATGGAAGCGGCCGCTAGTATGGATGCCGCGTCTGATTTGTTGGACACGGACAGTAATACTACGTTCGCTATGGTGAGCTCGTAGGCGATTTGGTTGTGGGGTCGCAGGTTAATTTTGGTTGTAGCGTATTCAATTTTTAAGTGGTTACAGTAAAGGTTTTTTT
>CAJQZN010039178.1:0-15718 GCA_907164685.1 Colias eurytheme | reverse complement strand
GTTTAAAGCTTGACTGTGACCAAACCACAGTCTTGAAGATTACTATAAAAGTATATAGAGAAACATATACATATGTATGTAACTATATTGTATAATTCTGCGCGGCTTCAGTTAAATGTTTTACTTTATCTTCATCTTCTTTTGTTTTCAATATAATGTGAGACCTATGCCCTTCTCCGAGGTTCCATTTATAGAAGGTTTATCTCAATTTGTAAAGCGGTTTATGTGTGAGCTTTCAAGAAGCAGCTTTTCATGGACCGCTCGCTCTTATTAAATTAATACGGATACGTGTGTGTGTGTGCGCGTGTTTCGATGGATTTTATATGGTTTATAATATTATATTTATTAGGAACGAAATATTATATGTATTTTTAGAATATTTATTTACCGTAACTTTCAGTGAATTAACATGATAACAAAAATATTTTCAAAGGAGAGCAAGCAAAAACTTTCAAGTACATTAAAAATAAAATTTAAAGTAATAAGAAAAGTAGTTAAAACTTACATGAACGTTAAAGCGCAGTCTTGTGAAAAGATAAGAAAATGCAATTGTGTCCTAATTACGACTTTAACTGATAAAGTTGAATGTTCTAGAATTTTCCTTTGTGTGTGCCGAAAATTGTAATTGAAAATTCTGTACATAGGTAGATAATGTACTTTTTTAAGTTTACCATATATTTGTATGTGAATATGTGTTTTGATAAAGATAAATCAGTTTTACAGTTGATTATTTTGTGTACAAGCTTTCCTCATTTTAATCAGTATTAATAATAATTACTCGCAAACAACAAAAAGTCCTGATGGAATAAACAAGAGTGGATCTATTTTCTATCTCTATGATATAACTAAGGTATTTTAGCGGATGATTTTCCTGACATAAATGTAATTTCATACAAACAAAGCTCTCAAAAACCTAGTGACATATTCTGTGCATCATTATTTTTGCATTAATGAATGACCCGTTTAATGACAATGAAAACCCGAGCTTTTATGATAATGATATTCGACAACAGCAGCAAAATTATGGTCGTAACGAGCGTATTTTCATCTATTAAAAAAATTGTCGTTTTATAATTCATTTTTTTGGTATTTTGGCTGTTGGCTGTTGTAGGTAATGTAGGGATACGTGGCATATTTCTGTTTATTATTTTTTACCTGGAAAACATGCAGTTAAATGTTTTAAAAAGTTTGAACTTACTAACTGAATAATTGATTAATACCAACGGTAATTCATTTAAGTGTAGACACATACAGTAAGATAAGAATAATTTGTTGCCAGTTATAGTCGACAAACTATACAATATACACGTCATATATATATAAATCTCGTGTCACAATGTTTGTCCTCAATGGACTCCTAAAGTCCTAAACCACTTAACCGATTATAATAAAATTCGCACACCATGTGCAGTTCGATCCAACTTGAGAGATAGGATAGTTTAAACATGTAGATACCACAGGCGAAGCCGGGGCGGACCGCTAGTACACATATAATTTTCATACAAAATGCGTATTGAAACGCTGTACAGTGTTACATAGATCGTCTATTATTCTGTAAGCCAATTACTTAGCAGTGGACAGTGAAAGATTATGCGTACAAATCAGGTTTCCCATCGCAGATATTGTGTTGCCTGTAGCAATAATATTTCGTATTTACACCATGTAAGCTTGTTGACTGACCTACACTACTAGTACAGATAATATAACATACTAGCTTTCCATCCGTGACTTCGCCCGTTTTCAAAGAATAACCCGCATAGTTCCCGTTCCCGTGGGATTTCCGGTATAAAACCTATCCTATGTGTTAATCCAAGTTACCCTCTATATGTGTTCTAAATTTCATTATAATCGGTTCAGTGGTATTTGCGTGAAAGAGTAACAAACATACACACATCCATCCTCACAAACTTTTGCGTTTATTAGTAGGATATATTATCTGTGCCTACACTGACAATTGCATTGTGGAGTGTTTTTTTTTATTTAGGTCGTCAAAGGAGGTCCCATAAAACATAACGATGTCTTTGTGGATAACGAGTGTTGTTTGAAGAGGAGACGGGTTTAATTATAGTATGTCTGTCGTCAAATATTGAAGAATTACCGCAGACGTGTTTTCAGTACAAGATTTTTAGGTTAAAATGAGTGTTCTATGGCCTAAAATTGTTATATTTGTACAAACTTCATCGCTATATATCATTAAAATCTCAACGATCGTCTACGAAAATACCGGAAAAATATAGCGACGCTTCGAACAAAGAGTTTTAATGAATAGTACCGACAATGTTTGCGCATCGTATATATCACTTTTAAAACCTATATTTTTGTGCTTTTTAAAAATGTATTTGATATTTAATCAGGTTAAATTAATTAAAGTAATGTTAGTAAATAAAAATGAAATAATCAGTATTTAATATTTATTTTAGTTTTAAAAAGTGCTCTCGGCTCTACCTATTAGAAAGTCTCCTACTCATCAGGAATAAAAAATTGATGAATACGATCAATAATTAAACCTAGGTACTCTCCTAGCTTAAAAATAACAACAATCTATAATATAAAAATGAATCCCGAAATGTGTTGGTAAGCGCATAACTTGAGAACGGCTGAACCGATTTCTATAATTCTTTTTTTATTATATTCCTTGAAGTACGAGGATGGTTCTTATGTAGATAAAACGTAAATATGTACCACGGGCGAAGCCGGGGCGGACCGCTAGTATACAATATATTATCACGTACCTACTCAAATAGCTCGAATAATGTTTTCTTCCACTGGAAGCAATAAAATGGTTTCAATAAGACGTATCGACTGCGTGCAATAAATAAAGCTGATCTCAGTGTGGGAACTCGTAGGGCAATGTAGGGCAAGGGGACCTTTGTTCCCCAATCCACGTGGCTTTCTACGCAGTTTGGTTTTTACATCATTCGATTTGATGGCAATGTTGGTGACAGATAAAAAAAGCTTAAAACGTTCTTTGTTCCTTTTTTGAAAATTTATAATTCTAACCTCCTTGGATAAAAAAAATAAAAAGAAAAGTATTTTTTTCTTTGGATTATTTGTCTGTCAAGAAAATCTATTGTCTATACTCGAACTTTGATGTTTGTGTTCTTTGTATCGCATTACCACTTTATATTTGAAATTGGTGTTTTAGGTACAAAACTGACGTTTCGGTCTTTTTGGGAACATGTCACTGTTAGTCATTTCCCTGATTGTTTGACAGTCATAATTAGGGTCGGCGATTTTGGCGGCAAGCCAAAGTTAGTGTCAGTTTTGGTCATGTCGTGCTACTTAGTGCATTTCCTGTGCTACAGGTTACCTAAATACCGAGCTACATAAACTGTTTTTATAACTGAATTTAAAGGTTTACTGCCTCGACATGCCTGTACTGCGAGGTTTATTATTGCAATATGAGTGTCTGGATTTTTGAAGGAAAGATTAGGAGGCAGATGCGTTGCAAGGAAGAAAATAAAAATTTTCACGACTGATTTTGGAATTAATACAACTGTAATAATAGTACCTAATTCGTATTCTTGAATATAACGAAGCAAGAGAACTTTATTTTTAAATCTTTGTAAGCATAGTTAATGTTATTTTTTTTGTTAACCAACTATTATAGCAATTGGGGTCTCTGAAGAGTTTCTTTTATACTACATATATGTTACAAATTATTGGGTAAAACTCCATCAAACCAAAAACACGTAGATCACAAAGGAAATTTTAAAAGGCACAGATACACATTTGGCATTCGCTTTTCAGTTGGAATTGCTTTTAAAACTACTACATAATAGAAGGGTTCGCTTTTATGCATGTCTTTTACAATTTGAAGCTAAAAAAAATTCCATTTAAGCTAAAAATACTTTAACAAATCGAATTTATCGAGCGTTTAGTATCTATTACATGAAACAAGAAACTTGTTAATAAAAATAATGGAAATGTGTTGTTGACAAATTGAATTACCTATTTTTGTTTATTTTGTTACCGTAACTTTTTTTATCGACATTTTGTCATTATTTTGAACCTTAACACGTTCGCTGCGGCACAGATATATCTGTACTTTCCATTACTGCGTTACGGGTCGTTTTAAACCTTGTCCTATACCAGACTTTGTGGCGGCACGAGGCATATTAAACCCCACCGCCCGTAGGAGACCAAAATCCTTTTTTTGGCGCCAAATAAGACAAAGTGTGCGGCTTTTGTCGTGATTATTATTAACAATGAGTTCATTAACTTAAATCTACCGCCGCCCGTGGTTAGATTAGTTAGTTTAGATTCTATAGGTAAAATAAAATGTGGGGTCTGATGTACCCCATACCGCACTGAACAATAGCAGTTTTTCATATAATTTAGTGATGGGAAAAGAAATATCGATTTTATTTAATTGTATTTATTTATCAAACTTATGGATGTTTTTTATTAAAACAGGCCAAACCAGAATATTGTTTGCAACCAGTGCATTCTGTGAGAATTTCCTTTACTTTTTTTGTCGGCCTCACGACTTGTTAAGAAGATGCGGAGTTTTTCGTAACATCCTACACATCTCCTCTTCTTTGAATCCTTTAAGAGATGATGTGCCTTGTTTGTTGGCTTGTTGACTTGGGCAAGAGTTAAATTTTGAAGAGCCATACACCGATTGCCGGGTGTTTTGGATTTGCCGCTAGTTGATTCAATGAACAAACACACTAATAGTAATCATGATTATCAACCTATTTGAAGAAAGTTACTCAACATGTCACATTCACGTTTCTATTAACGATATTTATTATAACGAGTAGTTTGAAAATTAGGTACCTGTATCCACATTCAAGTCCTTCTTTGTAAAAGCTTCAATAAGTTGTTCCACAAATAGTCTCGAATGCGTTGCACAACACTAGCCGCGTGAAGCTAGCTTAGGGTGCGGTACGAGGTGCGCGGTGGTACGAGGTGTTCGCAACCTCGTTCCGCACTGTGTTAGAATTTTTATTTGTTCAGTGCGGCACGAGGTCTAAGAAACCCGGTATTAAGGTCGGTATACCATTGAACTAGGAATCAATAGCACATCTCAGATATATAGATATCACTTTCCTACACTGAACCAGATGGAAGTTATGCCTCCCGCACGACAGAGAAGTTTAAGTTTTTTCCTACCGCTATAACGACGAGACACGGACAGGGTGTTTCAAGCCCTGTTTCGCAGCGAACGTGTTAATGTTACCGCGCACCCACAAACAGATTTATCCTGTAAAATTAAAACATCCTGTAATTAACACGTCATACATCATTAGCATAATGATTAAAGGCGCTCCTTAATTTGGTAGGATTATCACGCTCGTAAATCATCATTACTAATTAACACATGACACCACAGATAATAAAAAGGGTTAGAGACAAATTGTCCATGGAATAGAGTATGACTATGATTTAAGGAATAGTTATGTCGTTGAAAGTTTAATGTTCTTTTAATGTAAAATCTTTTGATGAATGTTTTATTTAATTGAAATGATTAGGTAAGTTTTTAAATTGTTGCAATAACTTGCAAAGGCAGGAATTTAAGGATTTTTTGTTATCATTCCGGGATGTTTTCCTATAATAGTTTCTATGTTATTTTTTAACACACGCACAGGCAGACAAAATGAGTAAGTATAATTGTTGAAAGTTTCATGAACGTCCAGAATTTCATGAATGCGTTTTAGTCTTTAGAATTAAAATTTCCATAGTACGTACAGAATTCATCCATACAGTTATATAATAGTTAGTATTATATAGGTCAAGAACATAAAACAACATTATAGAAATGCAAGCTCGATTCTATTCGATTTTTCGATAAACATCATTTTCGCGGCTTATACATTGCCATAAATAAATTTCCATCGAAAAAGCGCTATAAATTGCGGATAAAATATTGTTTGAGTGCTTCATACAAAACACTAATCTATATTTACGTTTCGATGTAGCGCTTGAAACGCCAATTTGTTTTATGAATGCGAATTGCGTTATATTTTTTTTAAATACACTTAACATATTTTACTCTCTAAAATACAGTCTCTAATTGAAGTCTAGATCGCTTTAGTTTAGCATTTTTTTGTTTCGTTACATGATAGAGCTGTAGCTTGTCATTAAAATTTTTTAGTAGATATTTTAATTCATTAATTATGCTAAACTATAGAGGAAAGTAAAAAAGCTTAGCCTTTTTTGCATGCGGTTAACTTGATTAAAAATGTAATTTATAATTATTTTAATCAACTTGTTTCCCGGCAGACTGTTGTTTTGCCCCTTTTTTTCTCTCAATACGAACCTTCCTTGTTCTCGAATTTTAAACTAAGCAACACATTTGGCTATTCATTTAGAAGTGTACTTCGTTAGTTTGTTTAAAATAGTACATAATAATCAAAATAATTATTAGTATTAACCATGTAATTAGTTCTTATCAAACGCGAATGAAATGCAAGATATCAGAATAATTGAACAATTTCTTTCATAACGATCGCGTGATATTACTTAATAAGTTAATAATCCTATATTTTAGTGCTTTCTGGGCCAAGGCTAGGTGGTAAATATTTAGGTCATAGGGAAGTACCAAGGTACTATGTGCATATTCGAGGTTATAAGACCTTTTATATTGATTATGGTAAGAGTTTCATAATGAAATAGGCGCATTTAGGAATTAAAGGCGAATATAAACGGATTCTTTATTATTGTGAACACTTAAATAACCGTTTTCACTGAACGATCGTCTGTGATATGTGTGTAAAAACGTGTTTTAAATCGGATTAAAGTCTTTTAATTCCCATTATTATATTCTTAATACAAGTAATAAAGCGTTCTTTACTAATGGTTTATGGATCGATTTCTTATATTAATTAAATTAAGGACTTAAGACCTTTGAGAACATTTTCATAGAATTTAAAGCAATTATTATAAAGTGATTACCAAGGACCCATTTCTCTTTAGGGTTTAGTGATAAGTATGTAAATGTTATTTACTTTATAAGATTATACACCTGTTTGGTTTTTGTTTAGATAGTTTTATTTCAAAGGCTTAAATACCTTAATTATAACTTCAAATTAAAAGATCCTCTAATTTCCATTCACATGCAATTTAAACCTTAACTTCGCTTTGAATTTGACACCACCTTAAATCACGAAGTTACTAGGTATTTAGTAATCTGTGGTAAACCTTTCAACGACACATCCCCATAGAAATTTGGAACGCGTTTCATATTCACAGGTAACCTAGGTATACAAGAGTATACATATAGGTATGCTATCTTGTACTCGACACACTTCGCCAGTGTATACAGACCTTAATGAATTCCGAAGAACGTTGGAACTTGGGTATGAAAACGGTTGACGTCTTTACAATTTACAAGGCTTTTCTGAAGCGTTTCTTTGTAATTTTTTGAATGACTGTGTTGTTCCACAGATGTATACGTAAAGTTTATGTTGTTTACGGTTCGTTATTTTTACAAAATAATAAAGAAATCAATTACATTTGCGTAATAATTTTTATTTAAAGCATATTTTATAATATGATAAAATATTATTGAAAATTGTCATTGCGATATTATGTAGAGAAGAAATGTACGCATTTAATATCAACCTTTCGAATGTTTTACAAGGAACTTTTACAGAGATTACATGGTTTTAATCTATACTATAATATTATAAAGAGGAAAGGTTTGTATGTATGTATGTATGTATGGTTTTCACGCATAAACTACTGGACCGATTTTGATGAAATTTGGCACAGATAATCTTTAGACCCTGAGAAAGAACATAGGCTACATTTTATTGCGAAATATGTACCACGGGCGAAGCCGGGGCGGACCGCTAGTTTTTTATATTATGCTAAGGACCGATTCGGATAATTGCCGATTCTGTTAATCGGCGTTCGTATAAACGGCCATCTACTGTATTCAATTAAACATTATATCATCAATCTTCAAAAAATATTTACACTACAAAAACAACGGTTAACTAAATACTAACGACCATAGATTATATCACAAAATCCCCCTTATGTTCCCGTCACTTTAAATGCTCGATTAAAGGACAGACAAACAAATCGCAAGCCACTTTATACGTCAGCACGCCATTACGCAGGTGGGGTGGGACAGACAGACATTCTGTTGTAATTTTAGATACTGTAAATTTTAGTTTTCCTTGTTGTGGTTAAACTTAATATAAGCTGTGATATGCATAATTATTTTATTTTAATACTTGTTTACAATTCGTATAGATATCGGATTAATATTATAAACCCTAAATGTTGTATAAAAATTAAAATACGTACTTATGTTGTTCTTATACAAATAAACGTTGCTTGTATTCGATAAATAGATTAACTGTGGTAATAAACGTCAATATTCTTTATCAAACAACTGTCACTTGATTTCATACAAAAACGAAACAAAAAAAAATTGGTTGTCTGTAAGTCGGTTTACTGACGATAGTTGAACGTGACAACGTCCGATTGGGCGTCTTTGTCGCTCGTTCCGCGCTCTCGCTTGCACTTCAAGCCTTGGAACGCCTCAGAGCGAGGTAACGCCGCATGAGTCATGTTTTATCGTGCGTGCAGCCGGCTCTATCGAATTATAAGACGTTGTCACCTTAAAAAATCACAACAAATAAAAATATACTTTTGTCTCGTGCCTCACTTACCTTACATACCTATTCTCATTTGACATTGTCAGTCGACGACGTATCGTCGACTGACAATGTAGGTACCCAACTTTCAAACAGGATATAGGTACCTACTAACCATTAGAGATAAAAGCTTCCTACTACCGACATCATGATTAATGATCATAACTCCTAGCTCTTACACTATCTTTCTATTTATTAACACCATGGTTAATGATTCGACTCTTACACTATACTATATGCTCTAACACAAGCTCTTAGACTACAAAGCGGCACGATTTTGATCGCCAGAAGCTCTGCCACCAAATTTACACTTTCTTCTTTTTACTAACACCATGATTAATGATTTGACTCCTACACTAAACCCTATAAATAAAAGATCTTACCCACAAGCTCTTAGACTATAAACTATTAACATGCACCATGATTAATGATTCGATTTCTAGACACCAAACTCTTACACTATACCCACGCTCTTATACTACAAACTATTTACTAGTTACACCATGATTAATGATTTGAGTCTTATACTAAAAGCCCTATAACTAAAAGCTCTAACACTATACCCACAAGCTCTTAGACTACAAAGAGTCACGATCCCGATCTCCGGAAGCTCCGCCAGGAATTTATTATACTATATTATTATTTATTTCCTATTTATAATATGATACTGCGATTAATGATTTGACTCCTGTACTATACCCACCAGCTCTAATACTACAAAGCGGCACGATTCCGATCACCGGAAATTCCGCCACGAATTTTACTCTACCTATATTTCCTATTAACAATATGACAGTACGATTAATGATTTGACTCCTATTACCTATACTATACCCTATAACTTAAAGCTCTTACACTATACCCACAAGCTCTTAGACTACAAAGCGGCTTGATTCCGATCGCCGGAAGCGCCATCATGTCATGTTCCGTTCGTCACGCGCGTGCGCACTTTGATAGCCAATTTATATAACTATCGATGAATAAACATTAATTTTATGGCCAAATATCGATCATTATGCGGTTATAACTATTAAAATTTACTTTTAGCGGCGCCTATTTCGTGGTTATTGCAAGTGGTTATGTATTAAGTTTTAAGCGTAGAGTGAACGGATACTTAGTTTTGCTGTTTACTACCTACTAGGGAAGCGCGTACGGCGTACCATCTTCGCAGATTCTCAGACCGCACTTAGCTTTACATCAGGCGAGGTTGAGGTCAAGCGCTTCGCTATCTACAATAAAAAAAAATGTTTCAATATACCACGAAAAATTGTCCAATATGTAAGTATTAAAAATCGATAAAAATCAAAGCCCTATAAGCTCTCAAAAGACACTCCAACTCCAGTTTCCTGCGTAGACGTGCGTAGAATATTACAACTTTTGCCTGAAATCTTTTGCTTATCGCGTAAAAAGATTATTGTTTTCATTATCGGCTTCTCTCACTTTTTCGTTGGGCTGTTAATAAGTAGGTAGGTACCTAGTAACATATGAATACTAACTTTTTAATGTTATCTATGGTAATGTTATAAAACTCTAGAGTTTGTTTGTATGTTTGCTTGAACGCGCTAACCTCATGAACTACGGGTCCGATTGGAAAAATTGTTTCACTGTTAGATAGATTATTTATCGAAGAAGGTTATAGGCTATACCATCACGCTAAGACCAATTGGAGCGGAGCAATATGGGTAAAACTGCGGGGCACAGCTAGTATTATATTGCTGTTCAGAAGTATCAATAAATCTATAATAATTGTTTGTAACATACAATTGCTTACAGGCATTAGTAAAGTGCTTAAATATGATTTAACGCATACAAAGTATTTGAGCGAGTCACTTCCTATTTGATGGTTCAACCCTAAGGAAAGAGGAAATTAAAAGATTTTATCTTTTTTCGGTGCATAATGCACTAAAAGTACCCGTTACAATTACTTTTTTATATGATTTATGATGCCTATAATAATCGAAAACGATTAAAAAATTATCATTTTTGATGACCAGTATGTAGTTAGGTATGTAATTTACATACATAGGTAGTTTTTACATTTGAAAATATTTTGATCATAAAATTTATTAATTCTTGATAAATTCTATTTCTATTCGTAGTTACATATTAATGTTTCCTACGTTAAGTTAAGAATTTAATATAATATGAATTTAAGTTAAGAATTAATTTGTAATAATTTTCTAAATAACATCAAAGAGCAAATTCACATTGAGTTATGTTTTCAATTTGTAGGTAACTTAAGTATAATTAATCTCCCGGGACTGTTAAAAGCTGTCATTAAATATTTAAGGGAACATTAAACTTTGACGACTAGAGATAAGATTCTAGAGAATAAACGAATACTACATAGACAACAGTTTGATGAACTTAATAGTTAATAATATATATTACCTACGTATATATATTTATTAGTTATTATTATTTTATTTTTCGCATAAATATATAATATTCCTACTATTATTATAATAGAAAATCGTACAGGTACCTTCTAGGGAAGCGCGTACCATCTTAGACCACATCTCAGCTTAAAATCAGGCGAGATTGTGGTCAAGCTCTTCCCTATCGACAATAAAAAAAATCAATATAAACGTTACTGACATAATGAAAAATATAATAGAAAAAAAATTGTTGTGTTTGTGTTGCTTGCGTTGCTTGTAAATTCGTTTGTCATTTTTAATGGATACTTGTATAGTAGATATGTTTCTATATCGTTTATCATGTAAAGTATTTCATTTTCCTCTCCAAACCGTGTTCTGATCTTCCTGTGTAGAGATAGAGTTAAGAGTAGGTCATAAAATTCAACGTAATTAAAGACAAGCCTAATTAACTTAAAAATGCATTAAAATAGCAAAACAACGTAAAATTTTCCCATTTATTCATTTAATCGATATTGTAAGCTTTTCATATCTGTAAACATGCAAGCTGTTCCAAGCCAAATGGCTCACGCGTCAGTTCAGAAGTTGGACGGAACGATTTATCTGGCTTCCAGTGTGAAATAGTTGGAAAACTCATATTGTATTGGACATAAAACGAATCTGTACGTTTACAGAAAGTGGAGCATCGTATATTTTAAATTTCATTTTGAACTGTTATATTACTGAAATTATAAGAAAATTATGAACTGCTAAAGGTGCATTGTTTGCAAAGATAAATAATATGTAGAATTCTCTTGAAAATTTCATTTTAAAAATTACTTTATTTAACACTAGCTTTCCGCCCGCGGCTTCGCCCGCGTTTTCAGAGAAAAACCCGTTCCCGTAGGATTTCCGGGATAAAACCTACCCTATGTCCTTTCTCGGGTATCAAAATATATCTATACCAAATTTAATGCAAATTGGTTCAGTAGTTCAGGCGTGATTGAGTAACAGACAGACAGACAGAGTTACTTTCGCATATATAATATTAGTATGGATTATCAGTGTGAATGTAATATTCTTATGTTTAACAAAAAAATTCCGAACGAAAAATACACATAATACGTACGATTTTTTCTATTGTTTCGTTGTTTTAAAAAAATATACTAAAGAAGATGATGAAGAGAAGGTCATCTGTTTTGATAAAACGAAGAAAATAGTTACATAGCGGTTTCTTGTAAATAAATAAATTAAATAGTTAATACTAGCGGTCCGCCACGGCTTCGCCCGTGGTACATATTTACGTTTTCACTTTTCTTGTAGATATTGATCCATTCTATAATACCGTAGAACATTTTTTTGTTCTATCTTCAATAGATTCCGCAGCGCACGCGATGACAGAATTTTTATTAAGGAATTTTTTACACATTGGGTTACATTCCTTTTTACACATTGGGTTACTTCCATTTTTGGTAAGGATCTCTAATTTTTTTGAAAATGCAATATAGCCTATGTTGCTCAGTGAAGATGCAGCTTTCTAACGGTGAAAGAATATTTGAAATCAGTCCAGTAGTGTATGCGTGAAAACTATACATACATACATAATTACAAACCTTTCCTCTTTATAATATTATATAGTATTTAGAAGTATAGATTATATTAATGCTTTGATACTCGATCCCTTGACTATAAACTTGTTAATTATGAACTAAGAAATATTAGTTGAGCGACTAATGTAAAGAGACGATGAAGAAAATGTAGCTAAGATTAATTTCTTAGTTTACTTAAACTAAATATAACTTAATTGGAGTTTTAATTAGAACTTGAGTGGGAGCTGTAAGTTTTTGTTTAATGAGGTACAAAAGTAATTTTATGGATATTGACTGAAACATAAATTGTCTCTATCTATTTGCCTGTGACTTTTTCTGAAAATTTAGTGTTTTCTCTCCAGGTACAACCAGCTTGATGTTATTTAAGATTAACGAGTTTTAACTTAAACATAATATTATCATCACTCTACATTGTTAAAGTTTCAAAGGCCTGTTGAAACATTATATTATTTTTGCGCTTCTGTCACTAATTAGAGCTCGTCGAATGTGATGACAATGACAGTGTGCAAAGTGATAGTTTTTTTTAATACTCTGTAATTGTGTATTTATTCACTATATAGATATTTATTCGAAATGAAGAGTGCCGATTCTAATACCGGTAAATCTCATTCGTACGAATATGCAAAGCACCTGTATAGGACAACATTTGCATTTTTTTCTGCTTGAGTTTGCAAACATTCGTAGTTTGTACGAATGTTCGATACCGAGTTTGCCAGCATGATTTATCAGCATTTGAATGATTTTTTGTTTCTTTGTCGCGTTTAAAGGATAACTAAAAAAAAACAGTAAAAATATGTGTTCTGAGATATCGAACAATGAGGAATAAACTTAATGGTTTTGAATATTTTTTTTATTCAATTATAAAAATATTTGATATTTTGCAGATGTACAGGAGTGAACCACTGCAGCTTCGTGCTGGCAGAAGATTTCCCGCCTTCAAAGAAATGGGCACCAGGTGTCGTGTTCATCAAATACGCTTGTTTTGATGGTAAGACCTTTTGTTTTGTTGTTTTAAACAGATAATAACTTGGCTCAATGCAATGGCGCAATATACAATCGAAAAAAGCTTGTAATTTGATAAATGATCTTCTCACATTTCCTTTCCTACCAGGTTGCCTGGCAGAGGTTGCTGTGTAGCAATAAGGCGGCGTATTGTATTCAAAATTTTTGTACCTTATTAGATTGTACTACATTTCCTTCATTGTTACAATAAATAAATAAATAATGAGGGGGCCTAGGCTTACATAAAATGCGGTAATAGGAGTTTTATATAAAATGCGGTAACAGACGTATTTATAATCTTTTTAAGAAATATTTAACGCAACTGTGAAATGAGATTAATAAAGTCTGACGTCTGTCTAACCGTCAACTGTTGGATACATAGAAATCTAAATAACAAGACACTAGAAGTCGTAAGCGTGCGTGACCTTGTCGCCACTCAGGTGATTTTCACATCACCAGTGCATTCGTCACTGTTCAGTTGCTCTGGAGACGTATGACGTGTATACATGGTGTGTTTCAGCAATTCCCATTGCGGAAATTCTTCCACAAGTTGTAATTATACTTATAAAGGAATAATATTTCATCGGAAAATATTTTTTTTTTAGAAATAATGCCGCTTTTCCTTAAAATTATAGAATATTTACAAGTATTACGAGTGTCACCATAGTAATCGAAATAACAATGAATGACACAGTCGACCATTCTTATTATCACGTTTGTTCGTATTGGAGCAAAAAGTCTCATATACTTAGGGATGTTATTCTAAAATAAACCGTAAATTCGTGCGTTAGGATACATATTCAAAAGCTTAATTTAATAGTTAAGTTAGTTTTCACTAAAATCAAGCTGTCCAATAAAAGGCATAGTTTACTTGTGTGTACTGTTTAGCTTTCGGTTTGAATGTGTTGATTTTGGCGACAGCGGTTTTCATACGAATTATGACATTATAGCACTTCTATGTGTCTTGTTATTTAGATTTCTATGGTTGGATATTATAATTTACAGCGAATCTTATTACGAATAATAATTATTACACTGTGTAATGAAAGACGCGGGTTGGATTCGCTTTATGATTTAATGTGTTCTATTTTGTTACATTTTTTAAAATCTTGACTTTTCGACTCTTATCAAGCTGTGGATTTATATTTTGAGTTTCTCATACGCCAAATTATCCATTATAAACAGTCAAGAAGAAAAGAAATCATAATCATATTGCTGCTGTCAATTATTTACTTTACCTGCCCACGCTGCCACGGTTCAAGACAAGACATTTCTTTGGTTAGATTACATATGATAATAGAATGCAAAACAATAACATAAACAAAAAACGTTTTATTAGTTATCAAAAATACATAAATTCACTTGATTACCAATATAATTTGTCACTTTCTATTAAAGTTATAAGCATTCTCTATATTAGAGACTCTCCATACAATGTAGACATTAAAGTACACTTAAAATTTTAGGAGCTTTATAAGCTACGTATCGAAGAAACTACGCTATGTTGTAACTTGTAAAGTAACACGTAGGTACATAATATACAGGGTGTACCAAAAAGTAGTGATGAACGGAAGCTGAGAGGTAGAGGACCTAGAGGGCTATCCGAATCACCCCCATGTATGTAATGCGATTTTTCGTATTTTCGGAGTTATGACGATTTTTTCAATTTTTCACCTATCGCCGAGTACGATGATATTTTCACTCATGCTGACGTCAATGATTGCGGAAGATGCTTGATTTTTTTTGTGTGCTAAGCTGAAAGATAGGCCAATTCAGTATGGTAACATTTACTATCGTTAGATCTTTGAATGGAATAAAAAAAAGAATGAAATGGCAAGAAAGATAAAATTACCCAGTATGTTCACCACTTCAAGGGCCCGTAAAAAAATAAAATCACATAAAAAAAGTTTTCCGTTTGACTTTTAAAAACTTGCTCTATCTATCAGATAGCTACCCTGAAAATTTCATTTTATTATTCAGAAGGCTTCAATCGAAAAATTTAAATCTAAATGTGGTAAGTGCAAAAATTGAATTAACATGATGATCATTAAAACCAATAAATAGGTGTTTAATTACCAGAAATTTTTAAAATAACCCCGCTGTTGCTCAATGCAAGTGCGACATCACCGTAAAAAGT
>CAJQZN010039177.1:0-33296 GCA_907164685.1 Colias eurytheme | reverse complement strand
ACAGAGGGACAAAATTTCAAGTAATAGAGGTTTTCGGGTTTGAAGGGAAGGGAACAAGACATTTTTTCGAGATTTGGAGGTTTTTGACTTATCGAGGTTCGACTTAACGAGGTGCTACTGTATGTACTTTTAATACAAGCGTATTAGTCACCTACTTAATATGTTGGTGGCATGAACCACAAATAGGCATTTGATGTCATTCCGTGTTCTATTGTGTAGACTGTAGTGTAAATAAGACCTTTTTATGAATGACTAACTTCTTCCAAGTTATTATCAAGGATCAAAATCAATAAATCTTTTGCAATCCATTATGTCATCGACATAGTCTTGGCCGAGGAGCGTTGGCTCGTTCTTTATGAAAAAGGAAACCCGTTTTAGTGAAGCGTGTGTCTAGTGAATAGTATATGTTATAGATAGGCGCTGAGGGAATGCGAATGCAAACAAATTTGTATCGGAGATGCCTCGCTTGTGTATGCTTAACAAGGTAATCAAGGTATTTGGAACTGGTAATGCGCGAGTTGATTTCTCTGAGAGTAAACTCAGTAAACCATGTAGGTATTTGTTAGGTATAGTTTAATTTACAATACATTTTGGTATCGAACTAATAAATGACTTGATTTATGTCTAGTACATATTATAACCTACACATACTTTAAAATTGTAAGACGATTTTTGTAAAAGATTTATTATTATTAATTACTAATTTAATATTGTCTTGTTTCAGGTTATACAGCAAGCGCAGCAGAAGTTATTTGGTTTCCGTGAGTAGACATTCAAATAAAATTGAACTATCTAACTTAGTAGGTATTAGTTTAATATTTACTTGTATATTATTCGTATTTCAATACATTTGTTCTATATAAATAACACATTCAACTTATATCCTTAACACAGAGTTATACAAGATCAGCCATTTGACATATTATTTTGGGCATTTATAAGAAGCTTACCTCAATGTAGGAACTTATTTCCTCCAACTCCAATTTACGACTAACTTAAATATCTAACAACGCTCATAAGATATAACAGCTCAGTCCCATAACAGTTGCCTAAGTAACGAAAATATAGCCCTGATTTTAGTTTAGTACTCATGAATAGAAATTCGCATAGAATCCCACGGTTAGCCGCACAATTGCTTCCAAAGTCACGCTTGCTCCTAAAACCGGCCAATCTGAAGCCTTTGCGGAATGCAGGAGAAGCTTGTGGCCTAATAGAATAAATTTCAATACAGCAAAATCTATTCATTAATATTAATCTTCCGCTATATATGAGGCCGGTATAATGTGCTTTTGTTTGTCTTGTTTATTAGGATTTTCGACTTGGGCGATAATAGGAGTAAATAAATGTATCGGTTGAATGCAGCATATATAATATTATCATCTTATATTAATAATGATCGTTAATTCAGGTATATATTAACATAATAAAGCACGTTATTAAATTACGGATTGTTTGTATGCAATTTCTAGTTGAATGTACTGCAACTACGACTAATTACGCTCGTAATTCTAAAAGTTATCTCCCTAATACTTCCGCTACATTTTACAACTGAATGGTTTCATTTCTTAATAATGAGAGACTCTTTATTATCATTAATATAAAATAAATACAAATATTTAAAGCTATCGTTTCTTTAAATGATTTAAATAGAGGTATGTTCTTTTGGCACAAGTTTGATTAGCGTGTCTTTAAAACTCGCGTGACCAAATAAATTGAATCGATGCCTTCAGTGATGTGAGCTTACACTAATTACGCTCGCTAATATGGTACAGGTGTGACTTACAATGCTGATAAACAGTGCATTTTACAAATAACGAGCTGTTGCTTACATAGTTAATGTATTTAAGGTAATTATGTCACATTTTTGGGAATATTGTAATTAACCTACGCAAAGCTGTAAGCTTATGCCAATTACCATAATAAATATGAAATGATTTAAATATCTTAGTGTTTATATTAAAAGATAGTGAGATAGGCAAACAGTCAGTAAAAATCATAACACAAAATATGAATTACATAAACATGCCAATAATTGATTCGTATATTTATTTAAAATAAGACCATCACAATAAGAAAATACTGTTGATCCATTAACATAAAGAAAGTAAACAGTATATTTTCTTTACAACATGAAAACGGAGTCCGGCTTCTCTATTCACGCGGCACAATAAATATACTTAGGCTATTATTTTATTACCTCCGCACAAGAATTGTTCAGGGGAAACATTTACAATATGAGCGAACAATGCTGTAAGCGGTATGTATTAAATAATTCCATCTTATTGCATCTGTCGGTAGCATTAAGGGTCTCTACACATTACAACGAATCATACTGACCGTAGGAACGTGTCAGGATCGGAAAGCAACACAATATGCTTTACTATGCCAACTAGAGCATATAAATTACGTATCAAAATCGTAAGTATGGAATATTGACTCTCCGTGCATGCCACGTGACGGTGCTGATCGGCTACGGAACGGTCTACTGGGCATAATCATATAATTTTCAATACAAAGATTTTTGAAGTGAAACTTCTTTAGACGCGTTGAGAGTAAAATTTCAAGGTCGCGACATGGCAATACCGTCACGTCGTGGATTAAGACGACGGTTTTGGTATTTTTGAAACATGCCAAAGAAGTTTCACTTTTGACACGTCCTCGGTACATACACACTTTTTTTACCTGAGTCCTTCTTGATATGTACCTATGATACGTTGTAGTGGATAGAAACCTTAAGGGTATAAATTGTTTTAGCTTAGAACCCGTTCTCGAGGGATTGTCGACGATTGTAATTTCGTTTTATGTTTGTTTGCGGACAACGCAGTTACGGTTACTGATTGAAAAATATTGCACCTATTAAAGTTATTACGATTGTTAAATCTCGGGATATCTAGATTATCGTATTGTCATGACGAAATCGTAATGATCTTTAATTGTTTGCGAATGGACTACTTCTACTCATTGTGAAAGTTTATATGTCTATTTCATATATTTATGTTTCTGAATTAGGATGAATAGTCATTGCACTGTTGAAATATATTTCATTAAAAGACAATAAATATTTTTCGACAGGACATTAAAAGGGGAAGGTGAATAAGTCGGTCAGTAAAACAGACGCAAAATATCTTCCCATAATATGATAGTGTTCTTGTAATACACAATATAACTGTAGATATAGGTAAAAATGTATACGAAAATATAGTTAGTAAAAATTCAAATTTTAACAATATTTCTTTACAATTATAAATTAATTGAGGAACAATTAAATCAACTTTCTTCTTTATATCTCTGTGGAAAAGCATTAAACTAATTTATTAATTACTTTTTCCTGAGGTTTTATGAACTATAATGTGAAATAGTAGATAATTATGAACTGGTTAAATCTTACAAATTACAATGCAATAAATCAAACTACAATCAAACTGAATTCTATTGAACATTTAATTAAATCAAGAGAGTTCTATTGCTTTTTAATATTTTATTTTATGTGTCCTGTGATCCAGAATTGATTATCAGAGGCTTTCACAAACAAAATAAAATGAAAGCTTTTATGGTTCCTGTTGAGAAACATGAAAAATAATTACTGAGATAGGGAATTCGATATAGGTAAATGAATATAATTCTACCTATTATTAATTATTTATTTGAACATGAGCTTTTATGAATATCAGCTTTATCTTAAAAAAATAGGTTGTAAAAAATAAATATATAGGTAGGTAAACAACAAATATAGGGTATAGGGTATAGGGTATCATATTTAGGGTTGATTTTTCAATCCTTGGTTAATAGTTAATACTTATTCGTCGAATAACGTATATTAAACTAGGTACCATTTTAAAAATGTATTCTTTGCCCGTCTTTGACAGTTTACGGGTGACATTTTGATATTATCGTGTAATACTTTATTGGGCGGATAAGTTTTAACCATAGATTGAAAAATCGGCCCTTATTGTAGTAGATATAATCTATTAATTATTATTAGTACGTCACACACGTCTTCTTTTAAAAATTGTTTGCACAACATATTATAATATTCCTACAATTAATACAATGACAGTAGATAAACCCCTATCAGTACCTAATTCAATCTAATTTTTATACAATTAATCTAGAAGCAAGGCATGTAGGCGTAGCCCCGCCTACTTCAGGATATACTATAATTTATGGTGCGTTTTGCAACGCGGTTGGTGTATGAATAACATGAATAATAATTCACTTGGATAACACGTGCTTAGACGTTGCCGTGGATAAAAATAATTAACTGTCTTTGAATGCGTTTAATTTTAGATGCCTTGAGAAAAACCAAAAATTTGAGAAACGAATTTTCAAGATCATTTACCTTCAGACTTAAAATAAGCAAATTAAAGTTTAACCCATTGACCACCGTAAGCCCCGATCGGGGCGCGACACAATAGATTTTCTATTGTGTCTGTGATTCCGAGGACTGATGGATTAAATATAATTGTAAGTTATTCTGCCAAATAAATCGACTGTGCTTAGTAAAATTTACAAATTGTAATTCAGTAGCCCCAAGAGTCTTCCAGATAACCAACCAAGATGCCCCGATAAAAGCTCTCCATTCAATAGCAAGAAATTATTTCTGAATGTTAAATTTGACTTAATTTTAAACAATATTTATTAACTTATTAGCTACATAATACATATTACCATACAACCAGTTAAACACAAAACCAATTACTATTGCCACAAATGCGCAGGAGCATTTGTTTCCTTGCACAATTTCTGCGATCTAAATCTTAATCTATTCATATCTGAGTATAGGTTATCAATCTTGAAATAATTCTATTACGCAGGACCATTAGTGGGGAACCAGTAGCGGTCACCCGCTGGGAAATCCGGGACATTGTGACAGATCATATAGAATACCAGCATAATATTATGCTTTCCTGGTACTTCAAATCTATTTTTTTAGTGATATTTCGTCATCAACTTGGTAAAAACAGGATTAAGTGAGAATCAACGTTAAATACTATCACAATAATTAGGTATAACAATTAAAATCGATGTTATTTTTTTGAATAATATTTTTAGGCAATGAGATAATCGGTCTTACGTTAATAAGCAATTAACCAACCATATTGTTAAGTAAATGTTAGAAAATAATAGGTGAAGAGTTAGCATACCTATCTTTGTCTTGCGGAAACATCCATCAACCTCAGTCTTCAAGTAAGAAATTAGTCATAATTTTTCATACTGCATTTATGTCATAACTGGACGGAAAATTAACGTAAGAAGCTCTAAGAAGTTAACGTATATTAACAAGATGTAAACGATGTTGGGCCCCAGGCTATAATTTGTTTGTAACAGCCCTATTAGGCAACAGGTTCTTAGTAATTATTCCGTAAAAGGGGAAATGTCCTATTTAAATAGCTTCCTGGATTGCAGGATATTTATAATTCCCACTCCAGTCACAGTTGTTGAAGAAACTAAGAAAGCCATATTTATTTTAACTCTGGGTTGGATTATGTTTATGGAAGAGCTTACGAATGTAAAATATTTTATAGTTACCACCTATGTTTGTTTGTTTAACATTAAATACACTAATTACCACCAAATACACGGTTTGGTTAGTTAGTAGTTACCTACTTAAAATGATTGACGTCATCAATCCAACATAATGTTACTGATCATTTATAATTTGACACAACAATGATTATCAGCCAATATCTCCTACCGTCTTACGTTCGTTCCTGTTCCTTATCCTCATCGAATCGGTTTACATATTTACGATTCCTAAAAGTTTTCAGCTCGATCAATCACCGTCCAATGACAGACAACAATTTATAATAACACAATATCTTGTACTTCCTCGTTGAGTTTGAGCGTGAAATTAGCTTCAGCGATACTATCTAGTGGTCATAGATAATCCATTATGTCAACATAATCTACACTGCTTACCGTACCGTCGTACATAACCGTTTATGCCAACAATAACAGTCGGAGTTTGTTCATAACTATATCGGAATTTGTTTATGGTTTGCTTTCGATTGCGATTGCCATTCGAAGATTTGTGAGACTGATGCGAGAAATGTTGGAGGTTTTGGTTACAAAACTTTTGTAGGGAGCTTGGAACATTAATAAAGACGGAGCCCGGAGGAACTGTGTCCATAAAATATGATATCAGTTTTAATTTAAATTGTACAAATAAATATCCCGTGATTTAATTATGAATAACTAGCTTTCCACCCGCGGCTTCGCCCGCGTTTTCAAAGAAAAGCCGCATAGATCCCGTTCCCGTAAGATTTCCGGGATAAAACCTATCCTATGTGTTCATCCAAGTTACCCTCAATATGTGTGCTTAATTTAATTGTAATCGGTTCAGTAGTATTTGCGTGAAAGAGTAACAAACACACACATACACATCTTCACAAACTTTCGCGTAGGATAGTAGATAGGATAGTAGGATAGAAGGTTACAAATATTTTTAAAAGACCCTGGATTTAAATTAAGAATAGAAAGAAACAAGATAACAGTTTCAAAAAGTACATAATTAGAGAAAGAAAATAAAATGGTTTCTTATCATTTACATTCACTCGATTACTTAACAACAGTTATAAAAGGTTTATACACTATACACCTCGTATTGTAGTTGTGATAACACACATTTCAATAGGTACTATGTATGCTTAATCCATTCGCGATCTCCAAATAATGTAAATCTTTGTTTTCCGGACCACACAAAGAAATATAAACAAGCTTAGGTTTATGTCAATAACACCGTTTGCCATCTGCTCATTTATGATTCTTGTTGACTCACTAGTAAGTTTGACGTGAATCTGCTTATTTCACTTTATAAGGTAAGGCTTGATTGGGGTTTACAAGTCATAGCAGATCATATAATTCCTAAATCGTTTAAAAAACAAGTCAGGAAATAAGTCAAACTACAATTTTGACATTCATCTTCATGAATAACAATAACTTTCCTATACAAAATTGATATCGCTATCTGCTAGATACTTATTCACATACCTACACAACACTCCAAATATCACCAACGAAAAACGTCATCAATACATTATAAATTATAACGTAATCGTTGTACATTAGCATAATTGTCATTAAGATAACCATTACTCGTAATAAATAAGCAAACAAAGACCTTATCAATGAGGTTACGTTTTTACCGCTATTTCCCTTGTGCATGCAGTGCGCCAGACACTGCGCTGTGACAAACACAAGAATTATCATGTGCGTGGTGCGAATGCGATGATTCGCACATATCCCACCCGCGGCGAAGTTTCCTCGCCACTTTATGTGACGCGAATGTGTCTGTATGTGTATTGTATAATACCACTAGCTGCGCTCCGCGGTTTCACCCGCAAGGCTCCTCAAGGCTTCTGTTGGTCTTAGCGTGATGATGTATAACAGCCTATAGCCTTCCTCGATAAATGGAACACCAAACCCGAAATAATTTTTCAAATTGGACCAGTTCCTGAGATTAGCGCGTTCTAACAAAAAAACAAACTCTTCAGCGTTATAATTGTATAATACCATTCCATAGACATCAACAAACTAGGATGTTTACGCCTGGAATATTTCACGCGACAACGACAACGACAATTAACTACTTTCAAACTGTTACATTCCGATTCCAACTGGAATGCTTAACTATAATGCGTGAATAAATAAATATTTAGTGCGAAGTCGATTGCATATCTTGCTTAAGACGATAATACATCTGACGGTGAAAATTCACTCCACTTGTCCCTTCGCAGGATGTGCTCTGAGTTTTAATTACTTTTATTACCGAGACATACCTAAGCTGAGAGAACTAAGTGAATGTACTTCGTAACCAGAGCACTAAATCTCGGCTAGACTTGTGAAATATCACAGATGCTAGTGCGTTCGTCTCGTGGGAAACGTGAGATAAATTCCCGTGAAATCGATTAAACAAAGAGACTTTAAAAATACCTTTTAAAGATAGTAACATTTTTACTTTTGTTTCTAAGTGAGTATTTTCATTTATTACTTGGTTATCTTTTGAATTCTCGTATGTGAAAAATATAAAACTGCTAATTGAAACTTGTAAACGTTTCTATAATGTTTATATAATCCGTATATAACCTTGTAGATATTATGTAGTCGGGCAGGTCGCGCCAAGCTGTCTCAACGTACTTTCGTGTTCACATTCGTTTATTGCTATAATTACTAGTTGGTTCAATGTTTATATTAATAAATATTGCTATATTATTCTCGAGTAAAATGATAATTACACACAGTAAATACGAAGAATTTAAATAATAGTCGCTCTAAATTGTAAATAAGCGACATTTTAAATTATGCTACCGTATTCGCGAACCATTGAACATGCTATTATTAAGAAATAATTTCAAGCAATACAATTTTATCTCTGTAAATTATAATAGGATTAAAATAATAGTGCTCTAAGTTTACATTTAATTCCAACTGTGTCCAGGAAAATAATGTCTGATAGATGTAAACGTAGTCTTGAAACAATAAATATAAGTTCAGACCCAATTACAAGGTAGATGTTACAGTCGATACTGAATGCAGCTTGAGATTTCACTTCTTATTTGAAACAGATCGATTCATAGATACCTCGAGATTCTATAATAGACAAGGGAGATAGCTGCGACGCTAGCGGTATAAAATAATAGCTGTTGCCTAATCTATTTTATCATTAACTCATTAAATTTTGACTTGCCTTGTTATGATATTTATTTTCAACGCAATAACAGATGCTTAACAAGGCATACTTTAATAAAAGGAATATACTTTCAGAAACAGCCATTATGCTTTAGTTTAATGTCTTTAAACTGTCTAGAATCTCAAAAATATATAAAAGGAAAAGCAGTACTTAAAATGCGAAATCTCTAACTTTACCTTCTTGGTAATACAGTTATATTATCATCAATTTAAAGCTAAGCCTTAACGCGGCGCAGCGACCATTTGCGCTAAGATATATGGTTAAAACACATCTGAAACAAAACAGTAGCCCATTCTAATGTAAAAGCCAGTGTCTACAATTCATGGCCATCACATGTGCAGGCTCTTTCATTAATTTTAACTACGCGCGCGCGCAACTTCGATTAAAATCTTGCAGGTGACTGGCGCGCATATCAATATACTTATTTTAGTTACAATGCCGCTATATTTACTGTTTGTTTTTAATTGCACCCTTAAGTTTAACAACAACTTGATAAAGTTATAAATTATGGAACATATTGTAGCGCTCGAATTGGATTTTTATGGTAGTCTGCTGTTATAGCTGGCTTCTGTGAACAATATGCAACAAAGTTTTTATCTAACATCAAATTTAAGAGGGTTTAAATAATGTTATAGTTTTGAACTTTTTAAGAGCCTATGAAAACTACTTATAATTAGTTAGTAATTATTTTTCTTCACCACTTTTTTATAATGGTCAATGGTTTGGGAAGAACTCTAAATCATTGTTCAAAACAGCGGTAAATAGCCAAAATGATAGCTAACCTTCCAAAGGAGAAGGCACTTTAAGAAGGTACCTACTCGAATTTGGAGTAATAGGAGTTGTCGCCAATGTTGCCTAGCTATGTAAAATCACAACAAATATTGCTAATGGTGGGTAAACGAAGTAAGTAAAAGCTTGCAATAAAGCTGAAATTAGTTCCTTAATCCTTTCGCGGCATGTTTCTATCTAAATTAGTGATAACATCGCGGTTGACGTAAATTTTAGCCAATATGTGCGAAATGTTGAAGTAAGTATTTAATTATATCCTTTTCGATAAACATCTACCGAATTACGTGGGATCATTAAAAGCAATGAACAGGCTTTGATAAGGCTTCATTCAGGATGTTAATCCGTTAGTTTCACATGAATTAGTACGAATGTTTCAATGCGTTTATTATGTTTGTATAAAATATGTCTGTTTTTATTGTTAATGTGTGAACATTGTCTTTTTAAGAACGGGTTACTATAATGCTTTTATAGTGTATAGGTACTTTTGTTAAAAAGAATTAGGAAAATTTTCATCAGTTGCTCAGTTCACTTAGTTGAGAACTAAATTATTTTTTTTTAAATATGTCGTTTATATTTATTTAAATATCTGAACTCTACGAGAAAATGTCGATTGTGTCGTCGAAGCAGCTAACAGAAGAAACAAGAAGATAAAAGGTACAAGAAGATAGAAGAAAGAAGATCTCGCACCATGCACAGGCAATGGCACTGGAAGAATTCACGGGGTTTTGTAACATTCCCGTGGTCTCTTAGTGGCATCACTGGTGCTGGGCGATTCGTCCTTAAACTTAGTGAAGAAGAAGATCGAATAGTTCAAATTGACGTGGCAGTTTTATGCGTATCTATATAATGTGAAATAAGCAATCTATACTTACCTATTAATATTATAAAGCTGAAGAGTTTGTTTGTTTGTTTGAACGCGCTAATCTCAGGAACTACTGGTCCGATTTGAAAAATTCTTTCGGTGTTAGATAGCCCATTTATCGAGGAAGGCTATAGGCTATATATCATCACGCTAAGACCAACAGGAACGGAGCCACGCGGGTGAAACCGCGGAGCGCAGCTAGTGTGATATATATTTAGGAACAAATCTTTCAGAATTACGTAGATTTTTTTCGTATATTATGTGAAATGATCAATGTATGGATATATTATAAGGAATAGCTGTTATTTTAAAATTGTAAATTGTTTATGAGGAACGTTATTTAATATTTTGTTTGTTGTTCGTTTTCTTACACTTAATTGGTCTGATTCTCATGATGTCGGATGTACCTAAAGTTTTATTATTAGGATGTAGGAAGGATGTGTAATGTGGATACGGAAATGACTTGATTAATTTATCGTATTTAAATGTATTACCCAATGTATTACCTACATAAATTATTGTACATCATATATTATAGAAATGATATCCTACATAGTATTAGGATATTTTACAAATGTTATATGAATTGTTATTATTAAGAAAACTCATGTACCTTCGTATTGAATGGAACTATAAATTATAAGATTTTTCTCCGTTTATTACCTATGTCTAAGTAGATATAGATATATCTCGCCATTCTATGAACCATGTTCAACATTCAGCAAAAACACAGAATATACAACTTGAGCTCTATGTATATAATTATCTTTCAATAATTTCAAACATTGCATAATAAAAATTATTTTCAAATAAAAAGGTAGACCCTCGTTTTTACAGTCGCAACAGTACAATTCCCACATGTACGATTACATAACTAAAAAATCATCTCTTGTGTATTGCAAGAGGATCTTTAATAACAAATTAATATATTATCTAGACCAGCTAAATAATAAGCTGAGACTCCGCTCTTTTTTAACCACTATTTATTACTGCAGTTTTTGCCAGCAAGCGAACAGTGACGGCTGTATTTTAAAATATAGCTACTAGTTAAGTGTTAGTTATCATAGATTTATTGACCATTAATTAATGTCCATCAAAATAATTCTAAACCAGTTAGACATAAATAATTTAGCGTGTATCATCACGTTAAATTATATTAAAGAATATGAAAACGGAATGTAGATTTGCACGATTTCAATTATTGTACTGACTTTCGTAATTAAAACTAATTTTCCCGCTCATTATATATTTTTATTAAGTTGATTTGTTTTTTATGAAAAATGTATAATGTCTTTTTTTGTATTTAGACTAGAGTTATTATTTTATTATTATTTTATTCTTGTGACGTAAATATAAATTTTTTGATAGAGCTCGTTAAAATTAATTCAAGCTTTCCATGTTTTTGTATAAATATTTTCAGTGAATATAAGTAATTTATAGTTTTCTAGACATTTCTGTACACTTACAAGTTAATACTTATCTCAGGCTTTTAAAATTAACGCTTCAAGTAGACAAGTAGCATTAAGTAAACGATTAAGTAGCACGACGTTTTATATTTTAATGAAATAAGAATTTGTTTATAGTTTAACATAAACGCAATATTTATAAGACGGTGTACAGAACATAAAAGAATAATAGATACACATAAATACATCAGATAAATAGTTTTTCTTAGTAAACATTATTAAATCCCGTACAACTAATCTTGCTACAAAGTACCTATTGCATTTTCTATGACGTTACATTAACACTTAGAAATATCGTAAAGCTCAGCTTCTGTCGATAAAGAGCCACAGATAATTAACGTTTACATGGTTATGTTTGGTGGAATCAATGTCGTAAATATTCATGAATGGGCAGATTTTTTAACTCATTTTATAGTCAACCAATTGATATCAATTTATGTGTTAGGATTAAGAATAAAAAAAAGCATTATAGTTGGTAGTAATTATGATCTGGCTGAAAAAGTGCCGAGTTGTCTTTATTTGGTGAGCTTTTTTGAGCTTTTGGCTACCTTTAGTTTCTGATTTGGTTTACAAACCAAGAAACAAATCTTGGTTTCACTATATTATGATATTATTTGTTATTTTGCTGTCTACGTGTGAAACCACGTTTCTCTCTCTGATTTATTTGTTAAATTAGTTGAGTTTCTTAATCAGGCAAGTTTTTAAAATCAATATTTAATAATATTTTGTAGCCAAGAAGGCTCTATGTTTAACGTAACTTAAATCTAATTTGAATAATTTCAAATTGTAATCAATTAGAGGTGAATCTTAATAGTCCTGTTAAATTTATTAATTGCGGAAGATAGTTGACATATTAACACGGACATGCCAATAGATAAAGTACAAATATTCATTAACTTAAGTAAAGCTGTATAAAATTTTATGTCATTAAAGGTGCTACCTCTTACCGTAGCTTATGAGCAACGAAGCAAAAAAACTCGCTAAAAATACATTAAAAATGATATAAAATTTATAAAAACCATCAATTATATGGCCTAATAAAATATGATTATGAAATTATAATGAATGACTTACAAATTACAAATATTAAAATATAACATTTCGGTACTACCTATATCTGTACGTTTACGTACAGGACACAGGTATTGCTACATAATAACTGATAATACCTGTACGAAACAAACTTACACGTACGTGTAATCTTACATACGTGTAAGTTTGTTTCTTATACTATATTTTTAACATCAAAAGTAGATTGTATCTAATCTGTGCACCTGCATTTTACAACTTTCACGTTCCAATCGATCAGCATTATCGTAACACGTGTTAGAGCTGATAACACGGCATTTATTATAAACTTGCAGTATTCGTTGATAACTAGTTGTACCCGTCAATCCCACTGTTTGATGGTACGCGTTTCTAATGATTATAGAGAAAGCAATAAGCTAATTAGATTTAGCGAACGGGATGGGTGAAATTCGCGTACTAAAAGTTGACGACTTTGTGTGGATCTTGAGTTTAAAATCTACGATAATACAGGTTGTGAAAATCTATCTACAAATATCATAGTTAAAGTAAGATGTTTAAAAAATTAAATTATCTGTTTTAGTTCCATTTTATTAGAATTAACTTCTTTTGGAATCGATTTTTAATCGTTGGAGAACTTAATTAATAAAACCTACTAGCAATGTTAGTATGTGATTAAAATAAAAACATTTACTGATGGAGATGATGGACATAATGTGCAACCCTACAATTTCTACAAAACAATTATTTATGTTGTGAAAGTGGAAATTCACTGTATGTCATCTCTTCGTAAGCAATATAAACGAAAAACTTAGTAGGTAGGTTGTTGGTATGTTGTTTAATAAGTGAAACAGAAGTTAGTAAGTATATCTAATAAGTAGGTACACAAAAGTTGGGATATTTCGAAAATAGGATAATGAACTAGATACATACTTAAAATAAATGGTCTGTTGTTATTCAAATTCATTCAATGTTACTTGTTATTCATACTAGGCTATGTTGTAGAACAATAATGAATTTAATAAGCAAAAGTCTCTCAGATTTTCTTGTGATAAATTAATCATTATATCGAAGAGGTTTTAATATAAAAGTAAGTATTAGTAAATAATAAGCAAATAATCCAGGTCTACCATTCAACACATTAAGTATTTGATATAATTGCAAATTCTATGAAAGCTGTCAAATAAGGGCGGCAGAAGCAGACTTCCTGTTTCCGCTGACCAACATTGTGTTCTATTTATATCTGTAAGGTTAGGGCGTCAAGTCCATGGGGTATAGCCATATACGATTCATTGGAATTCCTCTATGTGTCTGAATGAACTCACACCAAATATGATTCAACGAGGACGGAGGAATAAAGAAATGCTAAGGCTGAGTTGAATATAGTTCAATTCATGGTAAGTATAATGAGTTTCAGATCACAAGTAATATGCAGTAGAATAATGTCTACAGAACTATATGCAAATTTTATTTTTTAAGGAAAGTATAGCTGCCTCAGGACATTTTTCCACTTAAAACCTGCGTTTTAACCTGGTTAGGAATAGAAAAAACGCGTAAAACACGCCTTAACTTAAAGTTTGTGTGTCACGATCGAAACTGCTGCAGAAAATTCTTATTTAACGATCAGTCTAAATGTAGTAATGCAAAAAATACGTACAAATAACTAGCAGACGCTTCAAGTCAAGAATGCATGGAAAAAATACAGAATGTTTTAATTCTGAGTAATTCCGTTTGAACTTTATCATCTTGAACGTATGCAAATTAAAAGTTAACACAAAAACTGTCACTTAAGCATTTATCTGCTCATTACCATACCATGCTCGTAGAACATGTTAAGCATTTTTGTCTATATCAGTCAATTGATTTGCTTTTTACATAGCGATTGATCATTTGCATGCGGCGCTAAATAAGGTGGGGAATAAGGTTGCCAGTGTTAATATACCGCTGGCATTCGTGTGTATTGTTAAAAAAGGTTTGATACCAATATGACAAAAAGGGTAAAACAATTATGAAAAAAAATGTACCCTGGAATGCATTGTTCTTTTTTTTATTTGAAGTCTTAAAAAATGAAATACAAATAACTTATTTATTAATGTATAAAGAATTACAAATGAACTGTATCAAGTATTTCAAGCGCTGATAATTGTTGCAGTTTTTTTGTTCAAAGTCAAGTAATTTTTAAATGTTGGCAACCCTTACAGAGTAATGTTTTTTCTTATCTGCTTTGGGATAATGCAAGTTACTGTCACATCACACATGGTGTGAGTGAATATATTATAAACTGTTAAGGCGAGTGTTCGTAATGCAATTGTAAAATGAATGCAAATTAATTGTTTTGATTTCCACGAATTCCTAAATATTGCAAAATTAATACCTACCTAGCGACTCTGATAGTTATGTTTTCAATAAAGTGATTGATAAACACATACGTTCATTGATAACATTAAACGTATTTTAATTTTAAGATCGAGTTTTCATAAAGATTTACACGCTCAAGAAGATTGAAAAATCAAATTACAAATTTATCATTAATAATTATATTCATCCAAGTTTATCTTTACAATACAAATTTCGCGAATTAATTTTGATCCAACTATAGAAGTATGATACGTTTGTGTATACCACCAGACCTCTGGTAGTTTCGGGTCTTTTGAAGGAAACTATACCAACCTGTATGAAGTCATTGATGACTAAAGCACTTCCAGAATCGCCCCTAAAATTACACAAAAATTATTTATGATACTTGTTTTATAGTACTTGTTCTATGTACTGCATTGCTCAAATTACCGCCTCATTTAGTTTCCTCATAAATATTTTTTCATGAATGTTACTCGTTATAACGGCTATTTTATACATTGCAAAATGAAAAAAAAAATATGCTAAATGGTTCTGACAAGCAGTGAGCTGTAACAATGGATTATAAGGAAGCGTATTCTACTCCACCATACGAAGACTTGTTTTACTGACTAATCCTGCCTTCCAAGCCAGCGGTCGTGGGTTCGATTCTCACCCAGGGCAAATATTTGTGTGATGAACATAGATGTTTGTTCTGTGTCTATATAAGTATTTATTTACAATTATATATGTATGTCTATCAGCCATCTGGTTTCCATAACACAAGCGAAAGCTTAGTATCAGATCGAATCACAACCCTGTACTTCTTGATAGTAATATGGTAACAAATTTCGAGGAATCAACCAGTCGTAATATCTAATGATATTTGTATATTTAAGCTATTTATTTACCTTGATCTTTATATGCTTGTCTATATACTATTAATACTTACTCCGATGCATATCGATTTTCATTAGTATCCCCAGCACACATGCACCCTTTGGGGATACCCGGGAGAACCTTCCTACATTCTGCTAATGTCCATACTTTCTGCTCTGTTGAATGTAGCCAAGTACTTTTGATTGAATTATATTCCTGTAATGATTTGGATAAAACTGAAAATAGGTAGGTATTCCATAGAAGTTTAAAACAAAGTTTCAGAAACAATTAATACAATGAATATGTTACAAATAATAATTAAGGAAGTAAAGAACACAATACAAGCAAGTAAAGCTTACGTCAATTAGCCCCCATCCAGCGACTGCCGCCATTTTCTTGGGAGGAGGTCGCTTCAGTATCGACACTCGTTTAACATACTTATCCAAAGAAAGAGGTACTCTTAGCACTGCTAGAGCTATATCATTGCTCACTTCATGAGAATCATAGTGTTCGTGTATTATAAAATCAGCCACCTTATATTTCTTGCCTTTACCACGATTAGCATTTCCGACAAACGCGTTTACATTCCCAGGGTTCTTACAAGATTCAAAGCAATGTGCCGCCGAAATTAGCACTTTTTGGTTCAAAATCGATGACCCACAAATATAAGCGCCTTGATAGTCTCGTATTGAAAGAAATACGGAATGAGCGTAGTATTCTATAGCAGCTCGGTCTCCGTTCACCACAAAAGGTTCCATTTTTCCTTGTGCATCAACGAATAATATTACAAAAGCAATTACAACAATCATTCTGTTTTTAGCAAAGTCACTTTGTTGAGAGTGTAATAGATTACATTTAGTGTATCATTGCGGCTCATTACACGAATCATTGAATCTTAATTACCGCGTAAGTGCTTTATGGTTTGC
Organism: Colias eurytheme; assembly: GCA_907164685.1. Classification (NCBI taxonomy): domain Eukaryota; kingdom Metazoa; phylum Arthropoda; class Insecta; order Lepidoptera; family Pieridae; genus Colias; species Colias eurytheme. Next base: position 16,325 of record CAJQZN010039177.1, on the reverse strand, counting down.
GTCATCGAAGATGGTACTCGTGACCGGCAAGAGTACGAAAATCTGTGACGTAACATTTTTTTCTGATGGTCTTAATAGTGAAGTAAAATTATTTGTACAAGAAATTAGATGTATTGACGTCCGCTGAAGTCAAATAAAATAATTTATAAGGATTGTTTATTTATTAATTGAGTCATAGGCTTGTTATTTTTAGGAGAAATATTATGTCAGACTCCGATACGGACATGTTAGTCTATGAGTAAATCTCAATGTCTATTAATTATTATCATTGGCTGTACTATTTTTGATGTTGTTATAAACATCATGTTTTAATAGAATGTGTTAATTTAATCTTAACATATACCCTTGTACCTACCATAGTGATGGATGGGATGCAATAATTTCCTTATTGCAATGTGTCTTTCTTAATCAGAGTTAGTCAGATTAGAAGTTAGATTACTTTTCGAGCTCCTTTTGTAGAAGTGTAGCTATTGATTAGAATATTGCTACCCTATTAAGCCTTTTAGTAAAAAGAAATAAAAAGAAAAGGTACCTATACTAATGTTCTGTGGAAAAATAATGCTTGGAAAGAGTTTTATTTAAAAGGAATAAATAGACTTGATCAAAATTATTTTTTGTTGCGCAAATTTTGTCTCTACAAATGGTAGCTATGCAGAGCGCTAGGCAAAATGTTTTTAAAGTAGCCTTTGGAAAAGCATAAAGCCGAACCATTGGTAAAATAAACTAGGCCTCGAAAATATTTTTAGATCATTTTCTATGAAGAAGAAAATAAATTAAACTATATCTTATCAAAGTGAGAATAAATTATCAATATTGCACGGATGGTAATTAGCACACCTCGTCCATCCTCCTAGTTGAAGCGCCATGAAATATTAACTCTTATTATTTTGAACTAGCTTTCCGCCCGCGGCTTCGCCCGCGTTTTCAAAGAAAAAGCCGTATAGTTCCCGTTCCCGTGGGATTTCCGGGATCTATCCTATGTGTCAATCCAAGGTACCCGCATATGTGTGCTAAATTTCATTGTATTCGGTTCAGTAGTATTTGGGTGAAAGAGTAACAAACATACACACACACACATCCAAAAAAATTATGGAATCCAGAATTAGTCCCTACCTTATTTGATAATAGAAGGTAATCGTGATATTTTTATTTTAACATTTGAATTAGGTATTGAATTATTCTTATGACCAGTCAGCCAAGAAGGCTTAAAGTAAAAATAAAAGTTAAATATTGAATATTCATATAATATAATTTAATAATTAGTTTATTCAAGTGTACTTACTTTAGTTTAACTTAACAAATCTCCCCGGAAATTTTAGTTATGCTGTTTTTCAGTGAGCTGGGAAGGATTTTCATAGTATATTTAAGGTACATTTACTAATTTTCTAAAGTCACTATATTTTATTAGAGTAGTTATTTTAAACAAAATAGAGGGGATAAAACATTTCGAAGGAATAAATAAAACACTGCTATGTTTCAACAGTTTAACTTATCAGCCGCTTGCACAATCCAATCATAATGGTATGTGGTGTTGGTGTACACCACCAGGCTGTACTTAGGGTTCTTATAAGAGACGATGCCCAGTTGGATGTAGCCTCTTATAACGAAGGCACTTCCCGAGTCGCCCCTGGAAAATAAAGTAGATAATTAATTTCTATTTTTTCTAGAAAAATAATAGAAACAGACCTTGGAACATGAATTAAGTAGTTATTTTATTAGTCAACATAATTTTCATTGATTGTTTCAATGATAGGATCGAAAATTCTCATACGTCTTATTATATTTATTGCACACTACATTTAAAACATTATAGACAGAAATGGAAGAAAACAATGATTAAATCAAAGAAGTACGCTTAGATTATTCACATCCATAAGATATTATGTAACATTTCAAATTAAATTACAGCTGTTAATAAGTTTGGTCATCAGTTCACAAATACAATTAAAACTATAGTATAAACATTATTATATAGGCTCTATTAGACTTTATAGTTCCCAAAAATAATATTCTTAACTTACTGATCGGGAGCCCCCTGTCCCTTAATAGGCCCTGCACAAAAGGTACCATCCGGTAAAGGCCCCAGGAGACTGCACACATCGCTCGGTTGAAACTTCTGAACTGTAGCCTTCAGAGCCATTGATTCTTCTTCTTGGGACTATAATTAGGTAGAAGAGTAGTAGTTTAAGATATCTGATTTAAACATGTTACGTTACGTGTATATTGGGCCTTCATATACTTTTAAATCTATTAAATAATTGAGTTTTCAATGGAACGCTGTCAAAAGAATGTTATGTTTTAGTTTTTGATTTATAAAGCTTAAACTTGGCTTAAACAATTACTTTTACATTATTTAATTAATAACTATGTATCCGTTAAGAATACACAATAAATGAATAACATAATTATTCAATATATAATTTCTTACATTAATAACTCCCCAACCAGCCATGTACCCCGCCAACGGCTGCTGCGGATTCTTAGGTAATATGGCTACTCGCTTCACGAATTTGCCCAACGGCACCACAGTCTTAGAAAGTACCATTGCTATGTCAAATTCCAACGTATCATCATCAAAGTATCGATGTTTCACGTACTTCCCTACCACCGCTGACTTCATTTGCTCCAAGTATTCATGGCCGTATTTCAGAGTCACGTGATCTCCGCGACTGCTTCTACACGTAGATATACAATGGGCAGCAGTTAGTACTAGTTGTTGAGTGATGAGAGAACCTCCGCAAATGAACGTATCCTGACATGTGATGTCCAGAAATACTGAGTGTGGGTATTGGGTAATTCGGGCGTACTCCCCGCCAACTACGAACGGCTCCATTTTGTTTTGGACAACTTCAAACGAACAGAATAGCGCCAGAAAGCACAAATATCCTTGCATTTTCAAAGACTTGTACAAGCTTCAGATTTTCTTTTTAACCATTTTAATATTGGAATCTAAATAAAATGTTTAGTAAGACATGTTGAGTTCTCGATTTGTCCAGCAATAATCAAATTGTTATTTGGTTGACTGCGAACTAATTACGTTTTACGATACCATTAACTTTATCACGGCGTATAAAAGCATAAATTAAATCACTTGAAGTTTAAGATCTTATAAAATTCACGATAATATCTCGTATAAGGTAGCAACGTAGTTGGAGATTTAGATGTTTTGTTAATCATATGCTCTGTTTAATTAAAGAGAAATTATATACGTGTACACATTATTATATTTTTTATTACTAAAACTACAAATAATTCTACTGATTGCTATTGCTAAATAAAAAGTACAAATAAGAAACCGCTCCTAGGTAAGTAATACGGAATCAATGAAAATGCTGTAAGTATTTTTAGCTTTTTCCTGTTCTTGCAAATTCTTTCATTGTTTTTTTAATTTTGTTATGTTGTCAGTTGTCACATTGCCACGTCGCGTTGGCTAACTATAATTGCCCATAATCAAATAAAAAGTAAAAATCTCTATAAAGTAAATAAACACAGATATACAATTAAAACATCTTCCATTGAAATTGTACACTTACCGTTTTGTTATTTATATTCCTCTAATGTTCTTTGAAATAATTGCAAAGTTTGTTAAACAACAGTTTGATATCATCCGAATTACAATCGTTTTCCTACCAGCAGTATCTGGGTCTGGTGAATGCACTTTAAGTTTGAATTTACTAATGTTTCTCGACTCTATCGAAACTCGATCGAAGAGTTCGTTCATGAGAGTTATAATAATAAGTTAAACAATATGCTAGACAATGATTATTTTTATGCGTGTAAAGTTAATCGTGCATAGCGCAATAAATTAATTGTTTCAGTTCAAAATAGCAATAAAAGTGTTTTTATTTGTCCTTTTACAACAACCATCCTCCCTTATATGTGACTACACAGCGTTATATTCAAATCAAGAACATCAAAAGCCAGTGAAATGTGACGTCGACTTTCCATCGAGTTGCTTTCGAGACGCAACCCATAGTACCGCTATATTACCGTGCACGAAGAAAAAGTATCTAGCAAATGATGAAACCGTTATATAGAGAAGAGCGAAATAACTGTTGCGTTCCGTTTCCGGGCGTCTACAGAAATGGCGTTTAAATAAGTGTATACTATTTAAGTAGTTACGCCTAGATTATATGACTGCTTAGAAAGGGCATAATTTGTGCTCGTATTATAAAAGAGAATGTTTGATGGAATGTCTACTGGTTAAGGAGCAATCATCGGGAGCTTGTATCTGGTTTAATCCTGGATTACAGATTGTAGACCATTGCTTCTGGTGTACAGTGTGAGGAGTGTAATAGACTGGGGCTAACAATGTCGTCATTGCCACAAATAAGCATGTATGAAGTCGGATTAGTTCTGCAAAAATCCGCTAGGTGTTGATTGTCTTATTTTTTATGTAAAACTTTATATTGGCAATTGGCAATGGCAGTAGGTAAAAACAACCTGATATTCTGATAACCTGATAAAGATACTAATTGTTTGTATTTTATTCGGGTTGAGGTGAAGCTAGTCCGTAAATAAATAAAAAATAATAATTTGGAAAATCCAAAAGTGCACGCCTCATAATTTTTTTTAATAAATATTTATTAATTATTATTTTTGTTTATTTAATAACAATTAAACCACATCGAATCAGACCCTGAAAAATGAAAGGGTTCTATTCCTGAGCATACTCAAGCGTAAGAGAAAATAAGTTTGAAAAATCAGATGTTTTGCGCGAAGTGACAGTAGTACCCACCTCAACGCTTCGCTTATGAGGCGTGCAAAAAAAGACTCGATTAGTAAAGTATTTCGGTCGCTATCGTGTTAACAAGAAAAAGGATCCGCACATACAGACACACGGACGTCCAAGATAGAACTTTTTTAAACTGTTTTTTAACTAGTTTAAATAACAAAAATGACATCAAAAATATCATGAACGTTAAAAATAGTGTTTTTTCTTAATATGTGTGTGTATGTATTATCTTACAAGTGCAATGTATGATACATAAAGACATTTTAAGTTTGAAAAATCAGATGTTTTGCGCGAAGTGACAGTACCCACCTCAACGCTTCGCTTATGAGGCGTGCAATATTATACTAAAATCATTTCGGATAGCCATCTATCTTCCTTAAACTTATGTTCAGAGATAATTTCTACATAATTATCATAAGAATAACTTATAAACATTTCTATCACGACGGAGACATATTATTCACATAATATATTTAACACCGGTCCTCCCAGCTTTAACACCCCATAAATTAAATAAATTAATTAGCTATCATCTCAAAACACCTTACAAATACCTGAGGAAGTCTTTATCTCAACACTTAAGAGGATAATACGAATATAAGCGCGAGCGTGTGTGTATTTCTGATTATTTATATAATTTGAGAATATGAATAACTATAAATAAAATAAAAAAGGGATAAATAAATAAGTGAGAGGTTATTTATGTAGGTATGTGAGTTAATAAATAGTAAAGTAAGTAAATACCTAGCTCAGAAGTTCTCACTTTAGGGAATAATTTCAAGTTATATAATAACTACGAAGATGGGAATTTTAAAGCTCATTATTACTTAAAATAGCTTGTTAGAACTAAGTTTAATAAAACAGCTGTAATAACAGCTCATAAATTTTTAGTTTTAACGGCAACCAAAATGAATGGCTCCAAGAAAAGTCTGTAACAAAACAATTCATTGATCTAAATTTTATTGTATCTACGTATTATTTCGTAGAAGGTCTTAGCGTGATAGCTAATAACATAGATAATATAGATTCAAAAAGCTAACCAAACACCAACATTCATGTTGCACACAAGTCACAGGTGAACATAAAAGCCTCACAAACACATAGTATAGTTTCATAAGTTCATGTCCACTGCACAGGTAAGTTCAATAAATAGTTGCGGACAGGCGCCGCACGGTCTTGTGTCGTTATGTTAATGTCACATTCACGTGCTAAAGTAAAGAATTGCGGTATACATGATAAAATGAATAGGCACAGGTGTTTGGTATGGATTATGAATATTGTAATATAAAGGGTTGTTTGTGTAAGTTTGATTGATTTTAGAAATAGCGTGCGCCTTTATTTCTTACGATAATTCTGTTCAAAGTCAAATTAAATTCATTACATTGTAATGTCTCCAGCTGATTTTAAAATATTTTTATTGTTTTCGTTGATAAATAATAATGCAATTATGCTTTCTTAATATGTTTTTTAGCGCTACTCATATATTTTTAATTTTAAGGGTCCTTAAAAAGTTAAAATATTTCATTTCATTACGTTTCCAATGGAAAGCATAAATTTCAAAAATAGTTGACCATAATTAAAGTTTATCCTTGGACGGATACTAGACTCGGCCCTTGGACGAATCTAGAAAGCTTTTGCACTGACACTTAAGGATACATATACTATTGAAAACACAAATCCGAAGCTCAATCACAGGAAAATTGAATCATCTCCGATAACTTCGGTGTGAGATAATCCCGGCTGAACGTAAAGGTCGTATAGTAAATTAGGAGCTAGATAAGAGAGCTTCAAACAAGCATGAGGTGGCCTCGTAAATACGTTCGCTCATTACGTGGTCTAACTAGCTATAGCTTGTTTCAATGATCGTAGGTGACAAGTAGGCCTTCTATTTAGTCCCCACCAGGAATCAAACCCAAGCCTTCGGTTCCTCGCTCACACGGTATTAACTGCCCAAGGAGGAGTTTATGAGTTAGTTAAGTTAATTAAAAGTTACTACATAAGGTCCATTCCTTTATCCCCATCGTCACTAATTTAACTTAAAAAAAACTGGCTACAAATAAGCAGAGGCTCCACCTCTGCAAATTTTCATGGGTGGTTCCGATTGCTTACCATCAGGCGAACCACCAAATCAGTTTATCGCTCTAGCATGAAAAAGCATTTTTAAGGATTTTTTATACATAGGTACTATATATACATTTTACACTTATATCTGTCAATTTAACGACCGTAAAAGTTGTAAATTTTTAATTGACCCATAAATTCGATTCGAATATTTCACGTAAGTTTGCGACAATTGTCAGTTTTATTATATATTTTTTGGGTTAAAATATTTAACTTCCAAATGGCAAAAATATATATTATATATTTTGTACGGTTAAAGCATAAAGTAATAAAGTTCTTGACGAATATTGACGTTAAAGTTATGGAACTGTGAAAACTGCTGTTGTAAATCTATAAAAAAAAATTGTCCTAGAAGGAACTGCGCTGCGCAAGCCCATTTTATTATTAATTAATATAATATACCTATGCATCTTGCGTTGTAAGTCTCTTTTTTGATAGAGCTTTGGAATTTTATGGAAACTCGGTTTGTAAAAAACCAGTTTTAATATCATATTTTTCTTAGTATGAATAAAATTGTATACTTTCTTAAATATGTATAAGTAATGAAAGTTCATTAAAACGAAACTATTTACCTCTACTTACTAATTTTAAGAAGTGTGCATAAATTTTAATGTTCAGAATACACCTGCTTTTGTCATTCATGTTCATGCAATGACAATTCAAGGACAAAATATTCAAAGTCTCGTTACCCGAGACCATCAGAGCATAAAAATATATACTATTTAAATTAAGAATATACGCAAATGTCTGTTACTAAATTGGCCTTGAAATAAAGGTGTATTTTGTACCTAAAACATATTTGTCAGAGAAGTGTTCATTTTATGGGGGTCTTCTCACTTCTGTTAGTGCTCTCCTTGGTACGAAAATATCAGAAAGTACTTAAAAATGTTGATGATATCTTGTACCTATATCTTGACAAGCAAAATAAATAGAGGACAAAGTAATGGATAAAAGTAAGAATAATATAGGCTTGTAGGCTTCAAAAACTATTAAGTTTGATAGTATCTACTTTACTTCATCTAAGAACTAATCATCAAATGAGATTACGGTGAAATGTCTAGCGCAATTTCACTTTATTTTATGCTAAAGTGCGATCTAACGCGCCTAACTAGAGCGATAAAATCTATTCATTTTATCCGTGAACATCCAAATTAATTGTTTTTGATTTCTATGATGATGTTGAAGGAAGGCTTCACTCCTTTACACAGCTACTTTAAATTTACATTAATTTCTTTTGCACATTAGAAGGGATCCTACCTTCTCTTCGCAAGTACCTTACACTTCCAAAAAGTATAGTTCCCGCTCATTTTCCACAATAATATTTGGACTTTGAGTTAACGAGCGATGGAGTAATGCACTTGTCAAGTTTTGAGATCGCCACGCTTAGCCAAGCGGGACGCTAGTACCGTGTTCGAGATAGCTATCGGTTTTTGCATTTAATCTAGTAAAAACAATATATATAATGAATTATGTATAGATAATCGGAATATTATTCGATCTGTCTATATTAAGATTGATTTACTTCTCGCTAATGTCGTGTTAAGAGAGATGGATGTGCTCGGAGACATTCAAAACGGTATAATGTATTTATATCACGTCCTGGATATATGTAGAGTTGTATTAAATTAAATATATAGCTAGCTTTAACTATGTATACCTGTCTGTCGTGCAACAAACATATAAAAAAAATGATTTGTTGGATCATTCTATAAATAAATAATTTCGGATTACACACTAACAATTTACGAAATAAGCTACCAGGTAAATTCTATACCACAACGATTTCTTACGCAGGATATAAGTGTTTTGATGTAAATTTAAAGTAATTTTAACATTGTTAGATCAAAATGGTCCCGTAATTAAAGCTTACTTACTCTATTATTTAAGTCAAGGTTCAGCGGATTTAAACGAAATGTTTTTAAAATATTCCACACATAATATAAATTCCTCAAAATACGTAGCATTAATACGGTCAATAATCCCAAGTCCGTATTACCGTATTTTACAACAAAATTAAGCTAGCTAATGTTAGTGGTTTCTTAAATCGTCATCACAGAGATATTGTTCTTCGTTAAGGAAGCGTTCACACTATGAAGCGATTAGCGGAAAAATTATTTTCAATATTTTTTGAGCTTTTTCTAACTTGTAATATTTGTTACAAGATTCCTTGGTCTAAGAAGGTGGCTTGTTTGTGATTTGTCTATTAAATTTAAAATAAACGCTTTTATTGATTTATAAAAATTACATTATGACACTTAAATTACATGTATCCCAAAATGTGCAATAAAATATAATTATATCATGTATATTTTTTCTTTTATTCACCCTTTAATTGATTTAAGTAACCAATCTAGTATTATGACGATTGGTAAGAAAAAATTCTCGTTCTCGATTAGTTCTTATGTGATTATAGCGAAAAGCTAATGGTCTTACCACAAAACAATAAACACAGTCTAACTTTAAATCACGGATCTGTCACTTTAATAGTTGAATAATAATTGAAATACGACAAAACCAGATTAAAGAGAACTCACGCTTAGTTAAACCCTGTCTAAAGTTTTTTGTGGTAAGACAGTAAATATCCGCTCTCGCTTCTCGTATGTTTAATATTCACCCGAATTAAGTAAATAATAGAACATAATTCATAACAATTACTTTGTTCATTGTGTTCCTAATAGATGGGGTGGAGTGGTCTAAGTCTGTCTTTATTCCGGCCAACGGTAAAACACATAATATTGTGGTAAAACTTACAAAGTATGTTTTATTATTCGGTATTGATAACTAGGTTGAATATATTATTTTTATATAATATGGTAATTTTATTATTGGAACTCAAGTGTTGATTTAAAAAGCTCACAACATTTTCCTATTTTGCTTTACTATCACTACTGCGTAATACAGTAATAATCATATTCAGAAAATCAGACTCCAGGTTTTGTGGTCCAAGCTTTAATGTTGTATTTCAAGGTATATAAGCTTCGAAGTCAGGAAAAAGATGGTGGCTTATTGAATTTCCATACCATCCATATTTGCACTCCTGATACTTTTTTCATTGTATTATTAATAATGATGTTTTACAACCGTTCTAGACCATAAAATATCTTTAACATTATCATATGAAGTTAAATTTAAATAAGTATGTAGTAGAGAGATTGCTTACATTGATATGGGATCCAAACTAGTAAAACTAGGTTAAAAGCAAGTCAAGCAATGTCTACTTAAATTAATATAAAGTCGAGGGGTTACAAAAAGACAAATGCAATTAAATTACAGAAATAAATTTTACGACCACAGCCACCAGGACGCATAAACTGGAAGCCGTGTACTCCAGAGAGTTCATTACCTTAATAACTTCAATTTAGAACTATAATATATTAATCGAATAAATAGTTAAAATGGGCTTTATCGGTGAATAAATAACACAAGTCTTCCAAGGACATAATCAGTCTAAATCTCGCTCTGTTGTTCCTCCAACGTTATATAATTTCGCCGGAGCGTAGCAATAAATCGCGATGCTATCGTTGCAGCCTTCTACCTTTCGACCTCTTCCTAAGTACTCGCTTTACAAGTCGCTTGTCAAAGATAATATTTTGCATTATTAGCTGTGGGTAATGAAGCTCATGTGTTTGCGTTGTATGATAAATGGCGCTTATTACGGCACGACTCAAGGATCACGGCGCAGGTTCGTATCAATGTTTAAAGTTCATTGATGTATGAATTTTCAAGTTTGTGTAATTTCGAAATTTAGTATCAAGTGGGTAAATATTTTGAATGGAGGCTGGGGCACAATCTGCTCTAATAGTAAGTATAGAAGATTTCCATGTTCATTTAAAAGTTGCAGTCCCTACAGTCGCTTTAGTGTGATATGATCTCTATAATATCAAAGAAGATCCCCTTGTTTTACCATAGTTTTCTCTCAATGCGTTCCTCTAACGTTCTTAATTTTTTCTTCACTCCTTCCTGAATTGTGCTTCTCGTTTTTCTGTCCAATAGAATCATTCCAGGCGCACACAGGCTACGTGTGAATCAGTCAGCTAAGCGCGGTCTTAAGATTGTCAAGGTGGCCGACCGCGCCGCCGTGCGGAACGTGGGGCGACACGCTCCGCCGCCCACCAGGATAATGACTTGCTCCAATCATATCTCACTAGCCACCTGCTTTTTTGGTGTGATTTCTGTTGCCAATTATTGTTGGATCGTTTGCGTCTAGATGGAGAATTGAGCGAAATAATATAACCAATGTTAAATGGTCTGGGGAGATGCTAATATCAATAAAGCAAATATTTCCGGACAGACCGTTTTTCCGGACTATCACACTTCTAACCACCTGCTTATTCTCGCTGGAAATTATTACGGCAGACTTGAAGAATAAAAAATAAATTGTGATTGAGGTTAAATGATATGGAGTTCTGTCTTGAATCGATTTCCGGAATAGGTACGTCATGACGTGACAGGTACATCCTTTCGGACGTCCTATCAGCGCCATCTAGTATCAAACTTAGCAGAGCTTACGGAAGCGAGTAAGATTTGTATTTGTATCTTTTAATCATTAGATATTGTTTAATATTATTTCTGCCTTTGTGGGGATAGACACGGACTTGAAACTTAAATGTATAGATTTGTAAGTTAGATGTAAAAGTACATATATTATCTTGATCAATCAGTGTGAATTTGAATTAGGGAAGACGTACTTTTTAAATTTCATACGATTATGTACTACAGCTACCATTCAATAATTGAAGATATATAATATATTTAGGATGGTATCTTGTGCTTGTTAATTTACTTTCACTAAATTAATTTCTAAGGTTGTTATAATTAATTATTAAAGTTAAGATATGCCTCGATGCCTATGTAATTAAATCCACTAATTAAAATTGTTGCTTCTGTGTTATTTATCGTAATTCAAATATTATTATTCTATAAAATTAGCTTTTGATAACTGCTATCAATGTAATGTAATCAAAGTGTGCCTAATAATAATTGTAGAATATATGCGTACTTATTATAACTTCCAGGACGTATTAAAAATAGATGCGACAATGTCCTAGAAATAGCCCAAGACTTCACTTGACTTGTACCAAAGTATAACAGTGACATCAACCGGTATAGAAAATCTCAATATCAATTTCTTGGCCACGCCCACGTGTAATGCAAGTAAGTTTATTTCTAATTCTATATGATGCAGTTAGTAAAATGGTACAAAAGTGAAAAAAGCGCGTGTGTGCCGAGCACATATGTCAGAAGAGAAACTTCAATGGCAAGATTCAGAGATACCAAAATCGTCGCCTTACTCCATTACGTGACGGTATTGCCATGACGTGACCTTGAACTTTTACTCTCAAGTCTCAACGCGCTTGAAGAAGTTTCACTTCAAAAACATGTAAAATTATGTATTTTAACCTACTGAACTAAATGAGAAGTAGGATGCCATCAATCTCAGAAGCGAGTGCCTCAGCAATAATAATTTCTAATTGTAATAACGTTAATTACTAATTAGCTACATTTAATTATGCTGCGTGTGTTTGTTTAAAAATTATAACCGTGTTCATCACTGTCTGTTCTAAATGAAATCAATTATTAATGTCTGTTAGAGATTTTATGATGTAAAAATATAATATACAAGAAGAAGATATGCCAATGCAGATTGCAGAAATGCCTTTAAAATTAAGCACTTATTTCATTTCATCAATCTATAGCGACAATTTCTTCCCTAATCTTACCCCTGCAGGATGTTTCACCCTTATAAAAAACTCATTAATTACTAATCTGTTAATATTTTAAATCCACTTTCCAAATACAATACAAAACCTCAGAGCTTCAGTTCCACATCAAGCCAACGGACCCCCAAAAAGAAAACCTTTTACGTAACATTTATTGTTTTAGATCGATTGGAAAATGGAACCAGTAGCTGAACCATCAGACCGTACACCCTCCGGTGCCGCTCTGTTACCCAGTGACGTTATGACATTTTCACTTACCACACCGACCTCGATAGCACAATAGAACTAGACTATGTATACTATTTTAGGTTCCGTCAACTTTATACTGTCGTATGTATTTTACTGTCAACGTATCATCAAAATATGGGAAAGAAACGCCTGGTTTGTTCATGAAAGTACTAGCGACCCGCCCCGGCTTCGCACGGGTGCAATGCTGATACTAAATACACTACAGAAAAACTGTGAACGTTGTATATAAAAACATAGTGGCCCGCTCCGGCTTCGCACGGGTATGAAATAGATAGCCGGGCGGCCGGCCGGTACCGCCGCAAACGCTACGTCCCGCAATTTTTTCAAATCTGTAATATCTTCGAAAATATTCACTTAAATCATACGGTGTAAAGGGCAATATAGATCTATATTAAATGAACAATGTATTCAAGGTATTTAATTGGTTAAGGATTAATGCTTTATCCCATTGACCACCGAGCGGCCCGATCGGGCCGCGACACAATAGATTTTCTATTGTGTCTGTGATTCCGGGACTGAGGGATTATTGGTTAAAATAGCATCGAAAATTAGCCATTATTTGTCGTAAAAAGTAAATGACAAAAAAAAGTTATTGTGGGTTATCCATAAGAGATAGACATATACCATCGCGGACTTTTCTGTAGACCTTTTCAATGTGTATAATACTTAGTACATTATTTTGATAAAACTCGTAGGGTTCAGCCTGCGTTTGCAACGTAGGCGGAAAAAATGTAATTTTTTACGACATCACATAAGAAACCTCAAAAATAACAGTACTTCTCCACTATTTAATGGATGTTATTATACATATAAACCTTCCTCTTGAATCACTCTATCTATTAAAAAAAACCGCATCAAAATCCGTTGCGTAGTTTCAAAGATTTAAGCGTACAAAGGGACATAGGGACATAGGGACAGGGAAAGCGACTTTGTTTTATACTATGTAGTGATAGTGATATGAAGTAACCTGGCGAAAAGTTACATAATTTCATATCAAAAGACTTGTGCGTGCGTGAAAAGTAAAGCAAGCAATAAACTAATAAGTAACTTTCTAAGCTTACAGATAATAAAAAGGAAGGTTTTGCGGTTCAATTATTTACTTGTTAATTAATTACAATTTGCATCGTATAAATAAAATAAACAAATGATGTTTATATATTTTAACTGTTTTCTTGTTCTTGTTATTATTTAATGAAGACAGTTAAAAGTGAAGATGCTTTTTGATGCACGAAAGAAAAGTTTTATTATAATTTAAATTTAAAAATATTAGCAACAAAGACTATTCTTTTATTTGAAAAAATAGCGTGTTAAAAATATACCGCGATGATACCACAACTATTAACAGCAAGTTATATCATTTTATCATGTATTATATTTCATTCTGATTACCTGTGATCGTCTCTAATCAGTTGTGATGATGCATCCATTAGGTATATATTTTTAGATCTGACATCTGTATCTACTTATGCCTCCATAATTTTGAAATTTCAAATGATTCTTGAAAAATGTGGATGAAAATATGGTAAAAAATAGTTTCATAGTTATCAAGTTGAATGGGTTTGCGTAATTTTATGTAAAGCTTTTTTAATATGTCAACTTCTCATGAAAACCAAATGCATTAGATCGATAATTATACATCAAATATTTTTATTGGCCCAAACTTTATCGCTACAAGAACGTTATGTACTTCATTTAGATTAAACCTTAAACGCAGGGGACATCGTTAACTACAAGCCAGTTATAATTAAAGGGACTGTGATAGCAGCTGATAATTAGTAGGTTCAACTAATTAACTCGGTTCATCTACATCCTAGACAATGCTTTTGTGAGTCGTTCGTTAATAGCATCTATCTGCTTAATACAATAAGGAAGTGACAATTGAATGAGCTTTACTGTTTCAGGGCTGTCAACGATGTCCTGGGAAATGCAACGGTAATATTTTTTTTAAGTAACGGGTACTTTGAATTGTTATTGTATTTTTTTGATATGGTAATATTAGTATAACTGTGCTTATACCCATTGACCACCGAGCGCCCCGATCGGGCCACGACACAATAGATTTTCTATTGTGTCTGTGATTCCGGGGACTGATGGAGCGAGTACGAGTTATTTATATTAAAATTAAAATAAAAAGAAGTGTAAGATACAATATAACTTATACCTTCAAACATTCTACCAAATAACTAAAAAACTGCCGTACACAATTTATTCATTTTTTTGTATAATGTTGTTCATAACTACGTTTTTTTTAAAATAATTGTCCTCGTTCCATCACTTTGTGTAAAACAGTGCTATTCATTCAATTAATGCAGGATGTTAAAACAAAGCGGCGACCCTACACATTATTATCATCGTTATTAGTGTCATGTCACACAGGTCGCATAATCTAGACTTTAGAGGGTGACGCTGCGTTGAACAAGCGCGATCGCTACCCGCATTTATCTTTTGACCATTGCCTACTTCGCTAACACAAAAAAAAAGAAAAAAGAATACGCGGTAGTTTAAAAAAAGAACAGTTCGTCGTGTGCCAGTGTCAAATATTGTTTAAAAGTATTGTGTGATAAAAAACGTAGTGCGATAATAAAATTTTATTCATTAAATATTTTAGTACTTACTAATAATAGTATTTTTAATAGCTTTTACGTGATATGATATATTTTTTTTTAAATAAAGTAAAAAAGTAAAACCTTGGATGTGGCACTTTTTGGCGCGAAATAGGCAAGTTGCCGCCATGTTAGCGGTTTTGACGGCAGCCGCTCTGGTGGTCATATTTTTGGCCACGAAAGGATCTGGTTATAGAATTGTGGAAAAGCATGAGGTGGAAAGTGAAGATGTTAGTGAGAGAGACGACATATTTTCGACTCATACGTAAGTTTTAATTATATGTAATAAAATAGCAGTGTTTGCATGATTGTTTACATTCTTGCACTTTTCTTGGGGTCATCATCATCATCATCATCATCATCAGCCCATATACGTTCCCACTGCTGGGACACGGGCCTCCTATGAGGGTACAGGCCATAATCCACCACGCTGGCCAAGTGCGTGTTGGCGGATGACACATGTCGTCGAACTTTTTTTTTTTTTTTTTTTTTCTGTCTTGGGGTCAATGACACTATTATTACATAAATTATATACTTAATTTGATTTATGTGTTTATCATATTCATAAACTGAATAAATTAGTCAATTTATCGTGATAATAATATAATATGAAACAAATTGGACAGTTGGATAAGTAGGAATAAACTATATAATATATATGTATGATGATTATGAATTATTGGTAGGTGGGTAGGTATTTGATTTTTGAAATACAAGTTATTGGTAAGATGTAATGTTTATTGATAGAAAAATATTTAAAACCTACATTTTATTCCATTTTTAAGTAGCCTAACTAGTTTGTTCATGATTTCTTGAACATTTTTTTCTGTTCACCGAATTTTTTATTTTTAACCGAATTCAGTAAAAGTAGGTTATCAACTCAACAGATAAATGTTT